>JAVXUL010000010.1:4010318-4021134 GCA_035590515.1 Trichilia minutiflora
TGGCTAAGATCAAGTGTAGTATCTGTTCTTATCAGTTTAATATCTGATACGTGGGCCATTGGTTCACATGATATTAAATTAATTTTTTTAGGGGGAGAGCCCACAACGGTAGCTTGCTGCCGGGGTTCTCGAGCGTCGCCCATGCGTTGCACTGCTGCAAGGGCCTGGCGCACCCCGCCAATTCAAGTTGAAAAATGAGTGTGTTAATAATTATATTTAAATTTTTCGGGTGTAACATTAGAGACCGGGAGAAATATATTTTAAAATTTTAATTTAAATTGAAAACGATGTTATGTTTCTAGTAACATTTTTTCAAATAAAATGAGTTAGGTTACTTTGTTCTTGTTTCAAAATTTTCAAATTAAAAAATTATTTTTTAATTTTTTGTTTGATTTTTTATTTTGAAAAAAAATAATTGTAAAAATACATTCAAAAGTTAAGTTAAATTAATAAATGTGTGAAAAAAGAACCGAATAATTCTTTGGCATTGTTGCTACTGAAATTCTCAACCGTTTAATATTTTATACATTTATAAAATTTCTGTCATATTAAATATCCAACAAAATGATACGCACCTTAAAAAAACACCCACCATTACCAACCTGTATCAGAAACAGCCAAACTTAAGACACAGCATTACCAGCCTCATATCTCAAAACTTTTGTCATATTAAATGTTGTTTTCTATGGCTTTCTCGCTTGCCACACCAACTCTTTGCCCAACCACAACAGTTTTCTAATCCCCTCTTAACCGCAAAGCCAGAACTTAAAAATCATCAAAAGTGATAAAATATAAAAAATGACAAAACCCTAAAATTCCGATACCATCATTGTACGATAACCCAAGTGTTCACCCTTTTGGTTGCGTATCTGCATACTGGATTTGTCTTTGGAGAACACAAAAACAAGCAGAAAAAAACAAGAACTCAAATCCATGGACTCAAAGCCTCTTGTCTCTCTTTCGACAGTACGACCGATCCAGCGGGCTAAGAGCGGTCTTTCCACCTCATCTTCAACTGGTTCTTTCCTTATCCGTGCTCCTCTTACTATTGATGATGATGATGAGGATAATAGTTCTATCTCAGAATCCACCAGCGCTCGTAATATAATTTTTAATGACAGCAGCTATGGTAGTAGCAATAATAGTATTAGTAGTAATGGTAGTGAGGGTTTTTTGAGCGGTGAGGAGTTTGAGAGTGCTTCAGAGAGGCAATTTGTGGCAGACCCAGATGAGGAAATTTTTAAAGAGAGTCGTTTTGATGATAAGTATGAATTTTCTAGGCCTCTTGTGGCTGTCCCAGACGAGGAATTCTCTCAGAAGTCTATAGTAAGTGATGAAGAGACTGGTGTAGGTGATGAATATTATGGCCCTGTTGTTGATTTAGCTTTGGTTGATACTGTAAATCTGAAACCTATTGCCCACTTGTCTATGGATGATGATAGTTTTGAAAATGATGAGTTGTCTGGTGGTGATGAGGGGTTGATTAGTGAAGGGGAAGGTGGTGGTTTTTCACCGGTAGTTAAGGTTGCTAGTAGAGGTAGAGTTGATACTACTCCTAGAATTAAGGTTATGGAAATTGAAGGAGAAGGCGAGCCATTGTCTGAGTTACCCTTGCCTGAGGCTGAGAAGTTTGCTGATAGTTTGATTCCAAGGAAATTTGATGGAGTTGGGAATTTGGATCTGAGTATTTCAGCAGAGTCATTTTTGGTTAACAGTTTTGCTGATGCTTCATTGTCAGCTGAACCAGTTCAAGGTAGGGGCAACGGTGAAGATTTTTTCGAGTTTGTTAAGAAATCTGTTGAACTAGGGCCAGAACTTGAAAATTCTGTACAGGAAAAGGTTGGATCAAATGATTTGTATGGACCTGAGAATGAAGAACACAGTGCAGGAATAGCTGATGTTTCTGGTCAAGCATTTGTACCTATACTAAACCATGTCAAAGAATTGAAAGTTGAAGAGGCTGGAGTGAAAGTAGAAGGATCATCTGCTTTCCAAAATAATCAACGCTGCAGTATTGATGGTAGCGGAAGTGTTTCTCTTGATCGAGACAGTAACAAAGATGACGCGGAGAGTGAAACTGAGCCCAAAATTGATATGGGAATTTATGTGCATGATCCATTAGTTGTCACCACATCAGCTGAATCAGTAAATGATGCTTTGAAGTTGAAGAAAATTCATGCTGTGGATTCTGAATCTCCGGAACCAAATTTATCTCTACAAATGCAAAATAGCAATTTGCGTGCACCTGTTAAGAATGATAGATTTGGAGACGCAGAGTCAAGCACCTCTGAATCCCGTAGATTTGCAAAACCCAGTTTGATTTCAGACCACAAAGCAGAATCAAGAACAGCAGATGATACAGGAATAATAGGAAGAAGACAAAAAGGTTTACTTTCTGATAAAGATTTTGAAGAATTAATCTTTGGAATCTCTGGAACAACCAAGGAGATTGAGCATGGCTTTGAGGAAACATTTGCTTCCTCTTCTCTTGCTGAGTTAGAGGATTCTCAAGATCTTTCACAGAGCAACGACGGACAGGCTGTCATAGACACAGATGATGAGCTTGACACTGAGAGATGTGGTGAAGGAAATGAGTTATCTGATTCTTCTCCATTGGTTGCTCTTTTGAAATCAGTAACTAATGTGGCATCAGAGGATGTTGGCCTCACAATCAATCCCACTGTTGGTTCTAAAATATTCACTCATGAATTGCCCACTGGTCCAGGTACTTCATTCCCTTCTGTAAGTCGAGGTCCACCACCAAATGTGGGCGAGAATGTGCACAAGGACAACATCAGTGAAGAAGAAAGGATGAAGACTGAGAAGATACAACTCTTGAGAGTGAAGTTCTTGCGATTGGTTCAGAGACTAGGCCATTCCTTTGATGATTCCATAGTTGCGCAAGTATTATACAGGTTGGCTCTAACTTCTAGGAGACACTCTGCTCCAGCTTTCAGCCTTGAATCAGCCAAGAGGGAAGCTGTGCAGCGTGAAGCAGAAGATAAAGCTGATTTAGACTTCTCTCTGAACATTCTGGTACTTGGGAAAACTGGAGTGGGAAAAAGTGCAACTATTAATTCTATTTTCAGCGAGGAGAAGGTCGCTATTAATGCATTTGAACCGGCTACTACATCTGTGAAAGTGATTGTCGGAAGAGTACACGGAGTTGAAGTTACAGTCCTTGATACACCGGGTCTTAGATCTCCTGCGATGGAACAGACTGTCAACAAAAAAATATTAGCATCTATAAAGAAGTCTGTGAGGAAGTTCCCTCCAGATGTTGTCCTCTACGTTGATCGATTGGACACCCATACCAAGGATCTTAACGATTTGCCTCTGTTAAAGTCACTTACTGGTTCTCTCAGTTTGTCTATATGGCAAAATGCTATTGTGTGTTTGACACATGCTGCTTGTGATCCCCCAGATGGGCCATCAGGATTACCTGTAAGTTATGAAATGTTTGTTGCTCAACGGTCCCGTGTTATACAGCAAAGTATCAGCCAAGCAGTCGGTGAGCTGCATCTGATGAACCCAAGTATGACGCGTCCAGTGTCTCTTGTTGAGAATCATCAATTCTGTCAAAAGAATGGAATTGGAGAAAGTGTGCTTCCCAATGGACAGAGTTGGAGACCTCAATTGCTGCTATTGTGCTTCTCCTTGAAAATCTTGTCTGAGTTAAATTTGGTGTCAAAACCTCAAGATCCTTTCGCCAATAAGAAGCTTTTTGGGTTCTGTTATTCTGCACCTCTATCCTACTTCTTGTCATTGTTGTTACAGTCTCGCACTCATCCAAAACTCTCAGCTGACCATGGTGGTGATTACGTTGACTCGGATGTTGAGTTGGGTGATTCATCGGATTCTGAACAAGAAGATGAGGATGAATATGCCCAGCTTCCACCTTTCAAGCCCCTAAGAAAATCTCAGGTTGCTCAACTTAGCAAGGAGCAACAAAAAGCCTATTTTGAAGAATATGATTATCGCATCAAGCTCCTTGAAAATAAACAGTGGAAAGAGGAGGTGAAACAGTCGAGTGAAATGAAGAAAAATGGCAATGTGAATAATTATGATCAGCAGTGGGAATTTGGAAACCCCAAAGATGAAAGTCCGGCAACTGTACCAGTTGCATTACCTGACTTTGTTCTGCCACCTTCATTTGATGGAGACAACCCTGCTTACAGGTACCGATTTTTGGAGCCAGTACCTCAATTTCTTGTGAGTCCTGTTTTGGACTCACACAGTTGGGACCATGATTGTGGCTATGATGGTGTCAGCTTGGAAGGGCATTTTGCCATTGCCAGTCAATTTCCGGGTGCATTTGCCCTGCAAATTACAAAGGATAAAAAGGAGTTCAGCATCCACTTAGATTCCTCAATTTCGTCAAAGTATGGAGAGAATGGATCAACAATGGCGGGACTTGAGATTCAGACTGTTGGAAGGCAGCTGGCCTACATCTTCAGAGGCGAAACAAAATTCAGAAATTCAAAGATAAATAAAACATCCGGTGGATTATCAATAACTTTATTAGGCGAAAATGTTGCTACTGGACTTAAAATTGAGGATCAGATTGCAGTTGGAAAGCGCTTGATCCTGTCAGGAAATGCTGGAGCTGTGCAGTCTGGTGGTGATACAGCATATGGAGCCAACCTGGAACTGCGCCTCAAGGATAAAGATTTTCCTACAGGAAAGGATAATTCCCGTTTGGGTTTGTCTATGATGAATTGGAGAGGCGACCAGAGTCTGACGGCCAACCTACAATCTCAGTTCTCCATAGGACGGAGCTCTATAATGGCTATCCGAGTAGGATTGAACAAGCAGCGAAGTGGCCAAATTAATGTCAAATTAAGCAGTTCAGAGCAATTACAAATGGCACTCATAGGTATTCTGCCAATTGTAGTGTCCCTCTTTAGGATTATCTCTCCAGGTTCTGGTGGGCAAAAGACAATGTATTAGGTGCAGCTTTTTCCTTCTTACTTATTGTGGAAATTGTAATAGGAAAGTTTTAGTACAAGTTTTATTAAATATATCTCTTGTTTAAGCAGGATTAGTATTACTTTGTTAGATTTCTTGCCTAAACAGCATTAGTATTACTTTGGTTTCTATCTACCCGCCTATATAAAGAAAGTCATGCTTTGTATTTAATTATGTTAAGAAGTCAATCAAATAGTTGTATATGATTTTTACAGTAATTATATCATACTTGTGGCGAAGATTCCAGCTATGGCTCGCCACTGTCAAACTTATGATGAGTCTTGTTTGCTTCATAAACCATGATAATTTTAAATTTTGTTAAATATGTAGTTGTCTAATTTATTCTAGCTGGTCTATTGAGTTGTAACACGAATGGTTTGAAATTTAAATTTTGATTTTTTTCCTAGTTGTCTGTACGTTGTATTATTATATATCCCATTCTTTGATCTGTAACTACTCAAGACCTTCATCAACGCTGGCCTGACAGATGAAACTTTCTTTTGACCTGAATCCCAGTTCGCAACTCACCTTTCCAACATTATAGCATAGCCAGTTTAGATCTTTGTCCCACAATTCTCCGTTTTCAAGTATCCCCTAAGTCAGTAGCTGTCTTTCTTTGACGTGCTTCTGCTAGTATCCTCACAACGTTGCCAGGATGTGTAGAGACATCAGCATTTCACAACTGCTGTTAATTTTGGACGTGCGTGAAAATATACTTTTGAAGCAGAGTTTACAGAAAAGCCACGTCTAAATTTTCAGTATGCCTACATGGAAATATTAAGTATAATAGTTTAGATTTAAAATTAATTTCAGAAATTGTGATAGAAAAAGGAAATTGGAATACACTTCATGAGATATGTTTTGTACAAAAATTTAAAAAGATGTAGTTTATATCTAATTAAAAAATTTCAATTAACCCAGACCAGAGTTCTAATTTCAATATTAATTTTACGGTATCAATCACAACCCTTCAATAAATTAAATATTTAATTATTATTACATATCAGATGAATTTCAGAGTCCGTGGAAGAGGCATAGAGCGGACTAGAGGTTTCCTTCGAAGACCTTTCAAAACAGAGGGGCCACTTAGAAATTAAGCACAGGTTTATAAGAGGTTGTGAGGTACTGGTTGGATTATCCACAGAATATTTCCCTCTCGCACATAGTAGCAGAAAATGGAGAGGCTCTGCAGTGAATGAAACAAAACAGAAAATAAATAAATAAATAATTCGAAAAAATGTCGTTCATTTTAAAGTCGTTTGCTGCAAATTCCTCTGTGTCGACTCCTAGAGAAGCTACAATTGCTATGATGCAGACCTCTTCGTATAGAGTAAGTACAAATACGTACATGTATAATTTTAAATTCAGCAGAATTTGAATTTATTTTCTCTTTTTATATAGTTTTTCTATTTTCTTTTCATTAAGTAGTTTTTGGTTACTGAGAAATATGTTGTGGAAGATAAAGAAAATCTGAAAGTTGCTAGTGATTGTTACATTTTCTCTTTCTTACGGATTCTCCGTAGCCAAACCGAGCATTTAGCGTTTTTTGACTTAGATTATGTTGAACTTTGGTAAATTAGTATGCATGCTCTGTAGAATTATATGTTTTTGTTGGTTTTATATCAAACTAATTTTGATACTAGTAGTTGAGCTTTGAAGTTAGAATTCTTAATGTTTTTGCTTGTGGTTCATTAGTTGCTCGATAAAATGTTTGAGAGAGAGAGCCAAATATTGTTTATGTTGATTATGAGAAGCTATGCCACGCATTTAGTTTTTATATCAGAAACCCAATTTTACTCTGAGAAAGTGTACAATATTTAAATTCTCAAATGCTGGAAGAAGTCTAAATTGTTTTGCTGATTGATTATGTTGTTTAATGTACAGGTTTTGTCACAAAGACCTTGCCCGTCTTTTAGAAAAAAAACTTCTGTTAACTCATTTTATTTCATAGTAAGGTCATCGAGTAAAGTTCTATCTTTCTTAAACGTGACATGCTATTCAACTTATTCTGGTGATGAGTTTTGTTCTTCGTCCAAAAGAAGATCTCGAGGACCTGCTATGGCTGCAAAGAAGGCATCTCAGGGTGTGTACTTTTTTGACGTTTATCAATGGAAAAGATTGTTGTCCTTGTAGAGAAACATGGTGTTTTATGTAGTGATAATTTTCTGAACTTTTTTTTTGGTTTGTGAAAAATAGTTTTGATTGTTTTGTGTGCCTGTGACTGCTCAGGGGAAAAGCAAGAAGAAGGGAAGTACAAGCATACAGTTGACTTGCCGAAAACAACTTTTGGCATGAGAGCAAATGCATTAGTTAGAGAGCCTGAACTTCAGAAACTATGGGATGACCATCAGGTGTTCAAGAGAGTTGCTGATAAAAATGATGGGGTGAGTTTCATAGCTATAATCCTACTCCTGTTCTATGTTTATGAACTTATTAGCTAACTTTTAGTTACTTGTTCAGGAAAATTTTGTTCTTCATGATGGTCCTCCATATGCTAATGGAAATCTACACATGGGTCATGCTCTAAATAAGATATTGAAGGATATAATTAACCGTTATAAAGTAGCATTCCTTACATATCACTGACATTATTTGTTACAAATGCATATCAATTAATACAACTTTTGTTTAAAAAAAAAGTGAAGAACAATAATGTCATCTTTCAATGAAATGATTAGAGGAAATAAGAACAATAATAAAGGAACTGCAGTCATCTCTTAGTGATATTTTCATTATAAGTCTATGTTGCATGAAATTAACCAATGGTAAAATGGTTTGGCTTTGTTGACAAGTTTATTTTGTAAAATTAATCAGTGGTTGGAAATTTTACTGCCAGTAAATTCATTAAAGGCACTCCCATACTACCACAATTAGCAACCTTGAACCCTTGACTGAACTGCATTCTGTAACCAGGCAGTTTGTTTTGCCTAAAGAATGCTCAACTAGATTGATAATTTATAAATTTGAGAGGAACTCATATATATTGGTACTATATCTATGGAGCCAAAATACCATCTAAGCTCAACTTTTGTGTTTCTGTGTGTAATATATCACTGATTGAGATTATCAGCCACCAGCATTATGATGCATCTGGTTCTATGTTTTTGTCTAATTTATGATTTTGAAGATAAATGAATCTCCATGCTCATTTGCTTTTAATCTCTTCTATTTGTTTATTTATTTTTAAGCTGATATCACAATCTGATAAAATGTTATTCACTGTGTTTTCCATTTTCTTCTTTTTATTTGAACAGCTTCTCCAAAATTATAAAGTTCATTATGTGCCTGGCTAGGATTGTCGTGGCCTGCCAATTGAGTTGAAAGGTAATCATCCTTCTGATTGCTGGTTCTGTTGTTGGCATGTTTTCTAATGTACTTAATTAGGTTCAGTGTGCAACCTTATTATTCTCTTCTTGGCACTAATTGCATAAGAGGATACAATCAGAAAACATTCCGTGGGATGGCTTATGGGCACTAAAATTTTGAAGAAAGAAAGAAGGTTTTGTATTATTTGGAATATGGTGTTGATGAAAAAGCTACATATGGTAACATAATAAAATAGGCATATCAGCCATTATGTATTTCTTTTAATCATTAATGTGATGTGGTAAATGTCACCCTTTTGATTGTACTGCTTTCTAAGCCATTTCAATTGGATAAATTGCGAATTTGAAAATTGAATTTATTGATTACTGACGTTATGTATTTTTTTTAACCATGGGGGTGGATTTAATCCTTCTGAATGTATTGATTACCAAGCCATTTCAATTGGCTAAATAAAAAGTCCACTACTGGAGTTGCTCCAACTGAATAGTTCTGAGCACAGATCTTAAAGAATTTGACTTTCATTTTGAATTATATCAGTTATGCGGTCACTGGATCAAGATCACACCATCAAAGCTAAGAGCGAAGGCGACCAAATTTGCCAAAACAATGGTTAAAACTCAAATGGCATCATTTAAGGTCATATCCCAGTTATTTGCTTTGCATTGATTCATTGTTCTTTTCACCTATATTATCAATTCAATAATGGTGGTGAAGTCATTTTAGACTTATATGACGTATTGGTTATTTTTCTTGTTTTCTTCTGTTTAATAAATATCATTAATTAAGATATTTATTTAGCTAATACTTAAATGTTGATTTTTAATACTTGCAGCGCTATGGAGTATGGGCAGACTGGAATAATGCTTATCTGAGTCTTGATCCTGAATATGAAGCTGCCCAGGTATCTGGTATTGCTTTTATCTGTAGTACTTTGTTGAGTGCATGAAACCAATTATCGTCCATAACCATTAGCCCTTTCGTTTCCATTTTGTTGTCCAAGTTTTGATGTTCGATGACATGCCTTACACAAGTTCTACAACTTGCCTTGACTAGATACGTTTTTGATTGCTGTGTTATTAAGAGACATGTTTCCAGTTATCATTGGATGCATAATGGGCAAGCAGTTAATATGATTGAAGTTATACCAAATTAAGAGACATGTTTCCAGTTATCATTGGATGCATAATGGGCAAGCAGTTAATATGATTGAAGTTATAACAATTTGCTGCTTCTGCATTGTATCATGTGCTAGATTGAAGTTTTTGGCCAGATGGCCCTTCAAGGGTATATCTACAGGGGCAAGAAACCAGTTCACTGGAGTCCTTCATCACGTACTTATCTTGCAGAGGCCGAATTGGAGGTAAATCAAGTTTTCTTATTGTGTATTTCTTTCTCCAGCTCCTACTATGATAAATTGTATTCATATGTTTATTTGGTTTCTACTTTTGCATTTAAGTTTAGATAGTCATCCCCAACCTTGAAATGGCTGTTTTATGACTAAAGTTATAAATTTATGAATGAACTTTTGCCTCCCTTCTGAAGAATATTACTGTCATACCTATGTGTCTGTCCAATGCAGTATCCTGAGCGGCATGTTTCAAGAAGCATATATTCCATTTTCAGGATAGTAAGTGCACCTCCAAGTACCAATGGTTTATTAAAAGAATTCTTTTCAGATTTGTGCTTGGCCATATGGACAACTCCCTGGACTCTGCTGGCTAATGCTGGTAAGTTTTTAATTAGTTTCACTTTCCATCTTGTGGCTATAGTTTCTTTTTTCTTTTTAAGTTTTCCACATGCCCCACCCTGCCCCTCACCCTGTACAAACACAAATTGAAGAAATTCCCCCAACTAGGCTGTCCCTCTGGACCAATCTTGCAGTTATAGTGTATCTACATATGTGTTACTAAAGTAAGTTAATGGTTATGTTTATAGTTTTACTGATTTCAACAGTTATTTTAATGGTCAAAAACTTTGCCTGTTCCTCTTTTATGTAACTCCTTCAGTTATCTCAATATGGCTGTGGTATTGAGTTTACTTCTGTACAGCTGACAGAGTAAATTTCTTGTAGTACCATGTTTTGGGTTATTTCCTTTAATGATTTCTCTGTCTGAAGTGTGACACCAATAGTGTAAGGAAAGATTATCCCATACTGCAGAATCTGATAGTCCCAAAGACTCATGCTATTCTGTTTTTTATTGAAACACATGTTACTCTAGTTGCTCTAAAAATTGAGGTGATTAATTAATCTACTTA
Organism: Trichilia minutiflora; assembly: GCA_035590515.1. Classification (NCBI taxonomy): domain Eukaryota; kingdom Viridiplantae; phylum Streptophyta; class Magnoliopsida; order Sapindales; family Meliaceae; genus Trichilia; species Trichilia minutiflora. The sequence goes on from JAVXUL010000010.1 coordinate 4,020,870, forward strand.
CCACCTTGATGAAAGAAAGAATATATTGTTTGCACTTGTGAGAAATATAGAGAGTATCTTTCACTATTGTTTGACAGGATATGCAATAATTTCTCTGTCTATTTTTTTCCTTTTTCTCAGCTGTTGCAGTTAATTCCAAGCTACAATTCGTATTGGAAGGTGATTCTGCGGTTCCTGCAAATAAAAATAGAAGGCTTGGTAATGTTCTTAAGGAACAAAAGAAGCTTTTCATTATTGTAGCATCTGACCTTGTGCCAACACTAGA
>JAVXUL010000010.1:4021951-4032073 GCA_035590515.1 Trichilia minutiflora
GGAGATGGTAATGTTGCTGTTGTCAATTACTTGGATGATCAAATGTCCCTTATCATGGAAGAATCTTATGGTAAGTTGATACTCTTTTCCTTCAAAATGCAGAAATTGGTCATTGAAATCCTCCACATTTCTGTAAGTACTCTTATGAATTATTAATTGAAAAAAGTAACAATGTCAGTGAACAAATGAAGCTCTTGGATCTGCTTTTTCTTGCAGAGCACAGGTACCCATATGATTGGCGAGCTGAAAAGCCAACAATATTTAGGGCTACTGAGCAATGGTTTGCATCAGTGGAAGGGTTTCGTCCGGCAGCTATGGATGCTGTCGGTCAAGTAGAATGGATCCCACCTCAGGTATTGATCCACTTCATTGAAATGACCTTGTACATTTGGCCCTATTGGGTGCTCTGATTCTTTGGTGTTAGTATTGTTACCTTACAGAATTCAGGTTCACTATTTTTAAGATTTACTTAATTCATTAATATTTTGCAGAAATAATATTACTTTCTCGTGCCATAGTTGCTGTCTGTATTGTCCTTGATGATCAGATTGTAAGAATCATGAGTCTAGTCTGAATCCTTTTCTTCTTGTGTTCTTAAGGAGCGATTCTGCAGAAACCATGTTAGTACAATATCATTTTCTATGTTGTTTAGCCCCTTGTGCTTACAGTTTCTGGGTAGTGACTGCTCATTTTAAAAGTATTTGTTGGGTGATATAAGCTGATTGAAAGAATAGCTGCTTACAACTTTTGTAGACATGTAATGTGTTTGGATTTACCCTTTTAAATTTTTAAATAAGTGGTAGATATCTTTTTTCCTAAATATACAGTGTTCTCATGATCATTGTTCAGGCAGTAAACAGAATTTCTGCAATGACTTCTGGCCGCTCTGACTGGTGTATATCAAGGCAAAGAACATGGGGTGTTCCTATTTGAGTCTTTTATCACGTGGAGACGAAGGAACCGCTTATCAATGGAGAGATTATTGATCATATCAAGTGTAAGAGTGTCTTCTAATTTCTTTTCTTTTTATGGAGATCTACTCAGCTTCCTGCTATGGATCAAGTTATTATTTGAATACTAGTTACTTTGACAAAATTATGAAAAACCAACAGGAGGAAGAAGAAGAAGAAAACTAATCTGCATCCATTTTTTATTCTTGACCTTTAGTTCTCTACATGCTTGATGTGGCTTATTTCAATAAACCTTGTTGGGACTATTTAAGTTAACTTTTGTATTTCTGATTATCTATTTTGGCAGCTATAATATTCCAAAAGGGCAGCGATGCATTGTGTTACATGACAGTGGAGGATCTCCTTCCTGCCAAATATCTTGATAAAGCATCTGAATATGAAAAGGGAACAGATACAATGGATATCTGGTTTGACTCAGGTATTGGAGTGTGAGCCCTGCTGGCATTTGAACATACTCATAAAGAACTTGCAGTGCCTAATATCAACATTCTTTGTTGCATGTTGAATTCACGTGTACGCTATTGTTTCAGATTACAATTTCTCTGATCCTTGTTATTTCTGTGTTGAGACATTTGTTCTCCATGTTTTGTATCCTATATTACAACTTCGCTATCTCAGTGAGCTCTTTTTCCTACCAATCTGAGATTGTAATGAATAATGGGGGTCTCACTAATCCCTCTTGGAGTTTGTTTTCACTTATTTATCTTGTAGGATGTGGGGGATTAATATATGAATTAAAGAGGCAATCTCTCTTTGCTTATCAATGTCACAGGTTTGACCCTGGATAATTGCATGATATCTAGGTCTGAGCTTAATCAAGAGTAATAGCACTAACTAGACCACCTGCAGGTTAGTTCAAGTGGAATGGGTTGAGCCTGTGTTGTGTGGGTAAGGCACATGGTCATAGGTTCAATTCACTTTAGCCCTCATGATTTAAGTAGGTTTAATTCACTTTAGCCCTCATGATTTTAAGTGCAAGTCCTGGACGGTGGTATACTCAGCTATGCTTGTCCCGGAGATTAGTCTGACTTAGCTGGGATACCCCGAGTTATCCAAAAAAAGGAAAAATAGTACTAACTAGCGAGTACCTTTCTAACTTAATCATTGGTAATAATTTATTCCGTAATTGGTTGTGCAAATCAATTGTTGGAGTGGGTAAAGGTTACACACTGCTGATGAAAACAATTTCATTATTTTACTCCAAAATTACTCTGTAGCTGCACTGTCTGTGTTGTTGCAATAGCTGCTATGTTCTTTCTAACATCATTCCTGCCTCATCTGTTTCATAATTACCATTTTCTTATTCTTCATGCATGAGGCATGCTGACCTTTTGTTTTTGAACTTTTCTAGTACATTTCATTTGTCACTTTAGTAGGAGTCTGGTGTTTCTTAGTTGCTCATCCCTATTACAGGCTCTTCCTGGGCTGCTGTTTTGGGAAAAAGAAATGGCCTTAGTTTTCCTGCAGACTTATACGTTGAAGGTACAGATCAGAATCGTGGATGGTTTCAGAGTTCTTTGTTAACAATTATTGCAACTAAAGGTAAAATATCCTTTGGCCATATTGCAAGAGGTTTCTGAAATGAAACATGTCTACCTTAATACTATTTTTTTTCAAAATTGCTCATCTTTGCCAAAATTATTGATTATAAAGTTTTAAAACAGCTTTTCAAATCATCAATAATTTCCACATGCATTTTGTTAGGAAATGATAAGTAGATGAATTGTTTGTTGGTTTCCACTGCCAAATTTATATTTGTTTAGATTTCCTGTGGTGATTGTCCTCTATGCAGTTGGATAAGTCTAATTCGTCATTTGTCCAATTGTGCAGATTGAGTTTAGATTTGTCTTCCGGAAGTTTTGTTGACATCTTTGAGTAAAAAATAAAAGGCTAATGCCCATAATTACAATTACATCGTTATTGTCTCCTGATTTTATCATCAGAATCAACGAGGATTTCAGTAGGGGCCATTGGGTAAATAAGTAACCTAGAAGTCTTCAAAAGGAGAAAAACCTAGATGTCTTCACCATTATATACAAGTACTTCACTAATCTGTTATTGTATTGGAAAAGAGTTATGAAATGCATTGGAAATTTAATTTTGGATTCTGAATTGCTACTCATCCTATTTTTGATAGGTGTTTGTTCTTTTCATGCTCTGTAAGTCCCTGGGATCAACATCTATAAGAGATAACTATTAATTTTCTTTGTTGCAGGAAAGCCTCCATATAACAGTGTTATAAGATGAGAAAGGTTCTGAGATGAGCAAGTCTTTGGGTAATGTTGTAGATCCACAAATGTTTATTGAGGGAGGGAAAAGCCAAAAAGTAAGTTGGTATATCTTTTTTCAATTCTTTTTCTTTTTCTTCCTTGGTCAGTTCATCATCAGTGTTCGTCTTCTGCTAGCAGGAAGCACCTGGGTAAGGAGCTGATGTTTTGCGACTCTGGGTTTCTATTGTAGATTATACGGGCGATGTAATGATTGGTTCTCAGCTCCTCCGTCAAATGTCTGACATATACAGAAAGCTTCGAGGAACACTGAGATACCTTTTAGCCAATTTACATGATTGGAAAGTATGTTCAAGTTCTTTGGCAATAGGAGTTTTAAGTTACTTCTAGAATTGAGTGAATATATTTTACGTATCTACGGCCGTTGCTGCGCTGATCTTCTTTCTATCTCTATATGCTCATATCTCCATGCCCAGCAACATTGCTGGACTCTTTGTCCTTCCGTCTATGGCCCAAAAAGATTATGCTGTGTTCCACACTTTTGTTCTTTTCTCTCGCTTTTCACTGGAGATTATTTCTTGCTTCACACTCTGCAGTTTGTACATCAGGGCAATTATTTAATGTTCCATTTATCTTGTCTAATACATGTAAGTTCACTCTTGGCAAATTGTTTATTCTGTTTCATATGATGATCTTCCCATGATTGATCAATATGCTCTATTTCAGCTTCAAAATGTTGTAAAGAACATAAGAGGGAGTTATGAAAACTATCAGTTTTTCAAAATCTTCGAGGTATATTTTATTATGCCATGGATTTTGGATGTTATGATCCTATCAACTGTTCATGCGAAGGCAGGAGATTTCTAAAAGCTGGCATTAAGCAAAATATAAAGCTAGTTACATCAAATCCTTTTTCTATTCCAGAAATTTGAAGTATAAACATTTTGTTTTTCAGGTTAGACAATGGTTTATCACCGTTGATCTGTCAAATTTCTATTTTGATGTCGCTAAAGATCGCCTTTATGTTGGGTAATTCTTTCTTTTATGTCATTTACATTACATCTCATTTGTTGATTTGCTTCTTGAGAAATTATTTTATGAATATAATTTTTTTTTCTTATTACAAGGAAAAAATGGAATTGGAAAAAAAAATGATCAATATACATTGTAATCTTTCGTCTGCCGAGACAATCATTTTCAGAGGCACAACGAATTTTACAAGGAGAAGTTGCCAAACAGTTATTTCTGCACATCTTCTTTACATTGTGAGGGTGATGGCTCCAATCCTGCCCCATTTGGCTGAAGACGTGTGGCAAAATCTCCCCTTTCCCTATACCCTAGAAGATGGTTCTATTGCTGAATTTGTTTTTGAATCAAAATGGCCTGTCGTGAATGAAAAGTAACTTGTATTTCCTGTTGAAGAAATTGGTTTCTGGGCGAAAATTCTTGAGGAAATTGTGGTTTTCATCTAATTATATAGAACTAACTTAAGGTTTTTCTGGCTCTTGCTTTGATTTCTTTAAGGTATTTTAAATAACCATTTTGTCCATATATATCTAAAAGAATTGCAATACACAGGCATCCAATCTACACACGGGAATTTCTTGAAAATATATGATCTGGATGATAAAAGTTTACTTATGCAAACTAGTGAAGAGTTGATTAAACTATTCTCACAGTTACTATTCAAATGACAAAATGCAGGTAGAGGTGCTTCCATCAATTAATAATGAACAGATTGCAAACATTCCTTACTCCGATGAGTATTTTGTTGAAGAGAAAAATGCAGTTTGGATTGGCGTGTCACAAGTAGAGGGCTCCAAATGTGAAAGATGTTGGAATTACTCAAAGAAAGTTGGATTCTCTGTAGAGCACCCACACTCGCAGCCGTTGTTATGTTGTTGTTGCTGTCCAACCGCCTCTTCCTTCTGTAGCAGCTGTCAGCTGAGACTTGAAATGCAGAAGAATTTTAACTATTATGTCCAGGGCCCACCAAGTGGCAGGTTGATAAGATTTTGCTCTCTTTCTTATTTATTTTATTTAGTGGGTTAATTGAAATGCAGAAGAGTTTATGGTGTTTACCGAAGCCCCAACACCACAAGAACTGAATTTCAAAGTTTGTTCTTTCCTTGGTGGATTCATCCGGACAAATATGTCATACAGTATACATGCAGATTGCAGGGTCATCTCTACTCTGAAGTTAACCCATCGGAATCGAATCGAGCAACGAAGCCAGAAGAGGTATAGAGCTGTACAAATCTGAAATTATCATATTCTCCATTATCATTCTTTTGGCGTATAAATTATCCTGCATACAAATGAATTGTTTTATCTGTTAACAATACACTTGCTAATAAACACCCATCATCGTCTCTCTTTCTTTAATTACTTTTGCTGTTGGGTTGCTGCAATTACAAGTTACTTGTCTAACTGTCTTAAGAGATAATATGACAATATCACACATTTTTAATTACAGTATTAACTGAGAGAAGGATAGAATTTTACAATTTTTATATAAGAAGTATCACATCATTCAAAATAAAAAATTTGAAATTATTATTTGTTGTGGTAGTATTACTCGTGCTCCATTGGACGACTAGAAAGAACCCAATGCTCATACAATCTAACAGGAACAAAAAAGGCCAATACTTTACTTAAAACGACCGAAGTATATTTGATTATTTGAACTGGCGAAGAGATTCGAATTCCACCACTCAAACAATGTAATGGTAAAATTGTATCAAGTCTAATAATATACAGGAATCCTAATGAATGATGAGAGAGATGGCGTTGAAGCAATCAAAGGGACTACCGAAAATGCCAAAATTACAAATATGTTATGTGATCTTGTTAAAGTAGAAAGAACATCCAATTCTAAATTCAAGACATACATCAATGACTTATTGAAGCAGACCACCCGAATTTTGAGATGGCTGCTGCAATAACTCAGCTTCCTCTATATCGTCCACTTGAATTGGTATATCCTGTATAAGTAAAATAAATTACTATTCTTAATATGAAGGATGATGATGGTCCTGTAGAAATGTTTCCGTATAAGGTCAGGATTGGTCAAATTACCTGTGCAGGAATTAGCTGATGTGGTTGCTGATCTTGTGCCATTACATATGGCTGCGGTTGAGACATTCTGTAATAAGGTTCTTTAAGATCAAGTTTGCAAGATGATGTCTGAAGTATTCCTCCTTGTTCAGCACCAGGACCCCACATTTTAGCTGAAATTAAGCTTATTATAATAATTTATTGGAAAAACGAAGACAAGTTGCAAACACTGACAAGATAGAAGATAAAAAAGCAACCTGACAATGTTAGATATATGGTATAACTCTGAGAGCTGTGTGCAATCATGCGGAGCTGGCCTGTTATTTCCTGCCCAGCCATGACATACAGTGGTTGAGAAAGAACGCACCGTAATTGGTACCAGTGGGTAGTGGGTGCGCCAGGGGCAGTGGTAAGCCACCTTTGTACCGTACTGTTCATTAAAGCAGTTTGATAGAAGTTAAATAAGATGGAAACGTCACTTACAACAAAGAAATTTTACAAGGAAACTTCTATTTTGCTAAAGCAATTTGACTGATCGGTTGATGCTAATTTATTACCTCCCATCAAACAGCACATCAAACCAGCAAGCCAACCCATGCACTCTGGTCCCAACAGATGATATGAATTTCAATGGAATATCAATTTCATACAAATCCTCTTCCTGTAAAATGTAGTAAATAAGTTTTCAGTAACTTGCATTACATTTAACAGGAAGCATCAAAGGCAGTCAAGTCCGCTCTGTCAAATAAAAGACAAACCAAATAAGAGCTCTAAGATAATGGCAATACAGGAGATGTTCAGAAAATTGTAACATCAGAATCAAATGACAAAGTACTAAAAGATTTTCCAAGTAAAGTTCCTAGAAGAGATATGTAATTCACAATTTATAAAAGACATTCAAATGGATCATTTTAAGAGGAAAAAGAAAATCCTAGAATCAAAAAACATATTAAAAAAAAAAAAGGTAACTCATAACATAAAGAAAGCAACTAATGAATATGTAATAATGATTGCAAGATCTTGACTGAGAATAAATACCTTTGTTTTAGAGAAGTCTATTACATGAGAAATCGGAGGGGCTACCAATAATCTTGGATCAAAAGCATCTACCACAGGCTGTATGAAATGTCGAGATGGATGCTGTCAGTTGATTTAATAAAATAGTATATCATCACAGAAGTAGCCATACCATCTTAATACATAAGCATCCCAACAGCCATTGAAATATTAAGCAAGCATTGGGCTATTAATGACCTCTTAGTGAAGCTTCTAAGAATTGGGAAAGCCTTATCAGAAGGTAGTCTCAATACTTTTAATATCGGGTGCTTGTTTTACCAATTTATCAAGGCTTGGTTAATTTGGGTAGGAATCCACAAGTGAGACAGGATAAAATTTCAAGTTTTTGGACACTTGGACTCAACCCAAAATGATCAAATAGTTAAGAGACGTCTGCAACAAATCTACCCTTATTTAGAGCTTCTATTCTTTAATGAGAAAATAAGGAACAGCGAACCAACAGTTTGACCAGATGGAAAGTACAGAAGGTTTGAGAGGGAAATGTTGTCAAAAGGTTGACAGAGCTTCAAGTAGCATTGGAATGTAAAGATTGTTTAGAGTTCCCAACAATGCAAAAAACTACATGAAGGTTGAATATAACTTGAAAAATGAAATTATATAGACCTGAGAAAAATATCCCTGCAATGCAGTTCCATATAAGGGGGTCAGATCAACCCCATAATAATTTTGTTGCTGCCAAAATAGAGCCTGTGAAAGAAGAAAAAAAGGGGGAAACAATAAGAAACAAAATATCAATTTTAAGTTACTGATAGTGATAAATGAAAAATAAGATAAATACATACCTTATTTGCAATTTCAACAAACAAATATTCATCGCTGAAAGGAGCCATTTGAATCCTACAAGAACAATTAATTTTGAACCATAAAAATCAAACAATAGATATATATACTACATAAATCAAATCAAAATGTATAAATCCTATGAAAAAAATGATCTGAGAATATTAGCATATATAAATATATCTATAGAAGAACCAAGTAAAACAGCAAGCATTGAATAGCTGTACAACATAAAATAAGCATATGTTACAAAATTATAACAAGTAAAAACATACACAATTCAATGACTAAACCAAACCCCTCAGCTTGAGGGTTTTTCATTGCCCACCATACAGTAACAGAAAAAGCATAGTTATGTTTTCTAAGTCTATTTTATGGAAATGTAGATCCCAACAAATTAATAGCAAAAATAAAAATAATACTGATAATGACTAAAGCCATAGGCAGGGCCATTGTGTTGCAGTAAAAGAGAATGACTAAAACAGAAAGCTCAAATACCGAAATCAAGCAGTTATATTGCAAAAAAGTTAGACTTCATTGGATATATGCATCAACAGAACTGCTGGTATATAATTCATTCTTGTACAATAATAGAGATTTGGTAAAAGAAGAACATGGATCAAACACATGAAATTTTCTTAAAGCACTCAACACAAACAAACTACATTGAAAACTCTTGATGGAGACACATAATCATATGCAAAACCAAATTTCCAAATTAGAAGTCTTTTTGCAATTATATGAGAACAAGAAGTTGGGATTATCTGCATCGTTATTCAAATGTTTGTTAGTTAAGTGCAAGGATAAAATTTAACAAAAATGAGGATGAAAGGGATGCCAAGGGCGACATTTACCTTCCAATTGTAGGAAACATTTTTCCGTTTGGGACGAGAAATCGATCTCTAGCAATCACATAGGACTCCAACATTCTTTCATTGACTAATAAGGTGCCTACAAGCCACACCGAAAAGCAAGTGAATAAAGATCAAAAAAGGAATAGCCAAATACAACAAAGAAAAAAAATTGGAATGCTAAGCTGACTCCATTGCATCCCTGAAGTGCTGAACTTTTTTTTTTATGAACCAAAACTCACTTTCACCAAATTAAACATGGACGGTAGCTAAATCTCTATGAAAGTTAAGCAACATAAAAGTTATCATCATCCACCACGCCAGCATAACAAAAGCAGTCAAAATATATATATGTGTGTGTGTGTGTGTGTGTCTCTGTGTGTGTGTACGTATATATTTACCCATTGGTTCAGAGATCAGAATATCCGCTTTCTCAGGCAGTTCAACTTCTTCAACTTTACCCCTGATTACCTGCATTTTTCATGACATAGTACCTGAATAATGTAATATAGCAGGCCAACAAGGGCATTGACAGGGTTTAGAGGCATTAGAAAATCTCACAGTTATTTGTTGCCCCAGTGAAGGATTCCCTGCAACAAGTTTGCGAGCATATTCTGCCATTTCAGATGCTTCCACAGCATAAACATGTTTTGCACCAGCCTAGCAAGAGGAAAAAACAGGTATACAAGCTTAATATATAAATTTGCCAAAAAGAGCATCCACAGGCAGATTGCAAGAAAATAAACATCATGACAAGTTAAAATTATAAGGGTTATTGTAAAAAAGCTAAATATACCTGTGCTGCAAATAATGACAAAATACCACTGCCAGCGCCAACGTCAACAACCACACGACCAGTAAAATCAGCACGATTTTCAATAACTGCAGCATAATAGGTCCCTGAAATAAAAATGGTTGATCATCACAAGCATGTCTAAGTAACTCTATTGTTTATAGTAAAATTTAATGATCTTGATTCTTATCTTACATGTAAACTACTTGTGTTAGTATATAACAGATTTTGTGCCAAAAATATAAAATGTGAAGTTCAATCAGGTTTCTCTGCAACAAATCAAACCTTAATTATGTAAAGCATGGCAAAGGGAGAAACAATTTACAGGTCTGTGATATAACCTGTTCTCACGTAATCCTGCAACA
>JAVXUL010000010.1:4049944-4060201 GCA_035590515.1 Trichilia minutiflora
CGGAGAATGATGAATTTTTAAGGGGATGAATACGAGGCAGAACGAATGCTATGGAGTAATTATAGGGATTTTCTTTCAACGTGTAATTCATTATTTCTTTGGACCTAAACATACGCTCATATTAGGCAACGCTTTTATTTATTTATTTAACGTTAATGAAAATTAACCCTATATATTTAAAAAAATCTAATTAGATACACATACTTTTTATTTAAAAATAAATAAATAAATTTTAAGACATTAATTTTAATTTAAGAAATCTAAAAATTTTTATAAATTAAAATTACTATATCTAAACTTAGAATATTAAGTTACATTTGTTAATATTTTTATATTTTATAAATTTTAATATTATTATAATAAATATAAAAAATATTAAAAAGTGTCGTATCGTTAGCAAAATTTCTCTTAAATTAATATCAAATTAAAATAAATATTTATTTCCTTATAATCATTTACTCTTTCCAAGAAGAATATGAATGGTTGGTTTTATTTGAGAATCAAGAAAATAACAAGAAAATTATACGGGTGGTTTGCCGGTCCAACTTTTAAACCGGAGATTAGAGCGGAGCTTTAATTATTTAAGAAACGTAAATTGTCGCATAATTGTCGGATCATAATTAAGGGAAGTAAAGATCGAATTAATAACGTTGCAAAATTCGGTAATTCCAATAAAAATACGTTAATAAATAAAATTAATCATGTTTCCAAGTTCTAATCCTAAAATTGTTAATTTATTTTACTAACCCTCGCACCGCACTCTTCTTTTCCCCTTTGTAAGTTTCAACTAAAAACACCGGAGGTAAGAGGTAAACGACTAATTTAACTTTCCTCAATTTTATAGTAGTTCCGTCCTTAGCACCCGAGTTAGGGAAGCATCGAACTCCAAGCTTTGCTCCAAGAAACACCGAAAAATGGTAAAATTTTAATTTAAAAATGATTACGGATTCTATTACGCGTTATTTCATTTTTTTTGAAGATTTTTAATAATCTTTTTATAAGGATGATTCAATTAGTTTCTTGAATTTTCACTTGTTTCCGCGTAAATCGTGAAGTATTTGTTAGTATTGACAGTCACAATGACGGAATAATGTAGATTTTACTGTTTTTGGATTTACGTATTTGGGTATTTCGGTTAATTTGGATATTTAAATTTTCTGTTTGGTTGCCGAGAAAATGGAGGAACAGAAATGGGGAATCCTAGCGTTTGAGCTTGAAAGCCTAGAGTATTTTAGATTAATTAAGAAACTTCTAATATTTTAAAACTTCAAACGATTACAGTAGAGGTACATCTTAGAAATGAGTGTAATTGTTATTTTTTTCGCATGTAACGTGTTGTTTAGTTTAATTGTTATTTTGCTAGGTGGTGTTTGGCTTGAGGCTGGTTGTTGCATGTCTGATTATGGTGCTGGTAGATTTGTATGTTGATGTGACGATTTGAGTATGTACTGTTTAGACAGAAACTCTAGTGATAAACTGGTTGTTATTAGGTCCTTTTTGTTGAATGAAATTTACTACGTTCAGAACAAAACAGTTTAGTAGCTATTTTTGGATGTTTAACTTTGTGAAGGAACTATTAGGAGTCATAGGATCAGCCCAGGAAGCATACCGATGATGAAGAGTGTGTGAATGTTGGCTGTTTTGGATGTTTATCTTCTTATTTACTACTGGGTACAAGTGGTGATGATCCTTGTGTAGAAGGCTGATTTTATTTTGTTTCTCTAACACGAATCATTGGAATTCATAAATTTATATATCTTAAAAAACTATTCAATAGCAATCCCCAATAGCCTTTTCCATTTATGAGTTATTTATTCCTTGGTGCTTACATCGGAGTCAAATGTTACTCCTCATAATGCTTATCTAGAGGTGGATTCAGGCTTTGTACACACAAGTGGCTGGCTGAATGATTTAACTGATTAAGGGACCTTTTAAGTGGATGGATCGATAGAAATGATTTTTTTTTTTGGGTGTGTGTGTGTGTGTGTGCTGAAATATGTGTAGCTACAGTAAAGGTTTCTGATAGGCAAAGTTATCTGACTGTTGTATTTGTGACATGGGATGAGTTCTTGTCATCTTGTTGTGGGAATGGAGGTCTTCAGCTCGGGGAAAGGGTACTTTGGACTTGCCTGTCAACAAACTGTGGATCTGTCAACTATACTCTGTTATTTCACTGTTCTCAAAAAATAATTCGTTTCTTTCCATGCTCATGTTGTACGAACTATTTGCTCGTGCAGTCTTACTAGTAACTGTTAGCGTGTATATACAATCTCAACAACATTTTTAATGTTAGTATGATCTCACTGGGGTAAATCTTTTAAAATGGATATTTATTGATATTTACTTGATTTCATTTCCATTCAGCAGGATGGACATGATTCAGAAGATCCAAAGCAGAGTACTGCAGATATGACAGCTTTTGTGAGTTTCTATTCAATTTTTGTTTTCTTTGGACATGCTTGTCTATCATCTCCATTTTCTTCTCAAATAATATAAACTATGGTTTTATGGTTTTGAGCGTGAATTAATGAGCAAATTGATGACTGAGACTCGACGTTTGAGTAGTTATATAGCGAAAAAATTTTAATTAATAACAATTAGGACATATATGAGTAGTAAATCCTTTGCGGCTGGAATACTGGAGGACTCATAAAATCTGATTAGACTCATTTATGTATCTGGATTCTGTGCCTTCCTGCCATAGATATATTATATCCTTTAAGCTTTGCATCCGATTATTGGGCCCACGATCAGTGTGCTCTGGACAGAGAAAGACGCGGGATGGCATTACCATGTTTTCTATTTGTTATTCTGTCTGGAGTTTGGTTCTTTCTTTCTTTGCCTTATAAAATGTTAAAATCATGTTATTGAAATGATTGTCCTTGGAGCTGTTACCAAATCCTTTTATTGGTTTTTCACAGGTCCAAAGTCTTCTTCAGCAGATGGTAAGTTTTACATTTGCACTGTTTTATGTTGTGTTTCTAATACTAAATCAATTATGAGACATTGATAAGTTTTTTCTTTTCCAAAAGAAAAAAAATGTTGATAACTTTGTGTTGTTTCATTTTGCAGCAATCCAGGTTCCAGGCAATGTCTGAGTCCATCATTTCAAAGAATATCCTTCTCTTATTTTCAGATGTTAGCATGTCTCATGATTTCTGTATACAATTACATAATTTCTTATGATAACATCATGTCACATATTGCGGAGTATTTCGACATCTCAGGGAAATTAATTATTTCATCAATCCATAGCATCATTTGAAATTAGTTCATTGGTATTCTGTGAAATTGTGAATGAAAAGAACATCCAAGAACATTCTGTAAAGCTAGAATTTTATTTTAGTTACGGTGCAAGGCACAATGGAAATTTTAAATTGCCATTGTGTTAGTTTTTAGTTTCTCTTTCTTTATCATTGATTGTTTAATTAATCACTGTTAGACTAGTTCTATAAGATGCTACTAGAAATTTAGTAGGCAAATTCTAGTTCTCTGTGTTGTATTTGTGCTGAATAGTGTAAAATACTTCATTTCATCACATACAAAACTGAGTCAAATGATATGGTTTCCTTGACTTAAGCACTTGATGAGATGGGCAATAGGATAGATGAGTTGGAGCAGAGTATCAACGACCTCAGATCCGAGATGGGCATGGATGCCTCAGAATCTCCCTCACTCCCTTCCAAATCGAAGGATGAACCTCAAGGCAGCCAATGATTGAGCTTAAAGGTTTTTGACTGCAAACCATGTCAGCTTGATATTATAGAAGATATCTACAGTAGCACTTCCTTCATCTTGATTTCGCACATTTGATTTGGAATTAAACTTGATATTTCAACTCTGAAAGCAGCAGATGATTATGCTAAAGGTTTGTAATTATCTTTCTCTCTCTCACTTTTTGACTGACGAAAATAGCCAGTCTGTATTTAGTTCATTGAAAGCATTAATTGGAGCATGCCAGTATGCTTCTAATTAAATTGATTTGGATTGCATGTGATGACAACTGGGAAGGTATTCTTTCATATCTATTAATAGCTAAGTCATGCTTAGACCGTTAATTTAGCTATTTAATTCAGTAGGCATGTAGTCTTATGAATATAACTACATATTTATCTCAAAAAATAGTAGAGAATGGGACAATAACATTTAAGTCCCTGTTCTTTGATGCACTTTCTATCTGTCTGTAATCAATAGGAATAAAAAAAATTCCTTTTCTGTTTAAGTATCACATTGTGGTTGATATAGATTACAAATGAAAAAATTGTTCGTTTATTTATGAAGATATAAAAAATAGGGACTTGAATGTTATTATCCTAAAAAAAATGGAATGCAAGATCTAATCCAAAGGGATTTGAAGTGTGGCCCTCCCGTTGGTTGGTGGTAGTGGGGTAGTCCTGAACACCGGATATAGATTCATTTATATTTTTATAATAAGATGGTACTATGACAAAGACATATGAGGCGTATGTGCATTTCATTTTGGGTGGGCTTTAGACAAAAAGAAAGAAAGGTAAAAAGGGTAAATAAAAGATAAGATGCTGTTTTGATAATTGATTAGGAGCTGGTAGAATGTGTGGGCGGTTTGACTTTCGTCCACAAGCAGTACAAGATTCAAGAAAAAAAATAATATTTGCCAAAACATTAAAATTTGCATATGATAGTTCCAAAATGAAATGATTTAACTATTTAATTTGATTTAAATTTGTTTGATCTAGCGTGAATGGGATGAGTATATGTTACCAATCTTTCTCTTGCGAGGATGGAACATTTTTACAAATTTGTAGATGCTCCTTGACTTAATTAATAAAAATTATTTTAAAAGGTACAAAAGATTTAGAGATCAAATTGGGGTTTAATTTTACAAAGCATCTAGATCAAGGCCTTATTTGTGTACTTTCTATCACTCAAAAACTCACGGAGCTACCAGGCAATCTTCGTTCATGTATATATATATATAAGAAAATCTGGAAAAAAAATAGTTGCAGTACATTAAAGACTAGAAATAATGAAATATGCACTTTCACTGATGAATTCTTTTATTTATTGTTATTGATGATGGAGCACTTCATTTAATACTCAATTAATTTATCTTCTTGTTCATTCAAATTTATGTGGGCCCCTTAATTTCATCAAACAACACTTCGTGTCTGAAATCTAAAGAAAAGAGTGAAAACCACAAATCTCACATCCACAGTACCAGGAAACTTCAAGAAATGGACAAAGCAGAGCATAGGTGAATTCAGCTGTTTCTAACCTACTTTCTGTTGCAAGCCTTTTTTTCTTCTTTTTTTAATTTCTTACTTTTTGTTGTACAATAAAAAATTTAAAATGATGCAATCGATACATGGCATGACGTCAAGATATTAATAAAAAATTTTAAATTACTAGTAATGAAAAAATATAATCCTATTTTCTACAAATATTAGTATTTTATTAGAATGATTTTCTAATTTCCTACAACTTAGTATTTAATTAGAAAAATAAGAAAAAAAAAGAACAAAGAAAAATATAAAACGACACAAGCAGCGGTAATATATTAAATATTAATTAGAGATAATGTAATAACAAAACGACAAGCCAAATATAATTACAGTAGAGTAGATTACTTTTATTCCAATAGTCCAATGACCAATCTCACTGTTTTTTCATACGTAATTATTATATAAAACGACATTCCAATTAACAAATTTTTGCAAAATAAAACTAAATATTCAAAATCGAAATTAAAAAATAAAAATTTAACGTCGGCATCGAGTAATGGCACTGCAACCGCGAGTGTAAGGATTGGCCTGACCTCCAGCTCGGCAATTGTAGTACGACCTGCCACGTCGGGAGCACGGCACACTGTTCCTCCTCAGCGCACCGTAGCTGATGTACCTTCTAGTTGCTAATATGCGCCGGTTGATGTCGGAATCCATCGAGAACTCCATATTGAAGTCCTCGTCGTCTTCCGTCATGCACTCGGCGATGGATCCGCGGCACTCCGATTTCATCGGAAAGAAATCCAGCTGTCGGCCGCCATCGAAATCGAAGGATGAGGATGAAGAGAATGCCACGTGGATGGCAAGGATTATTGCGGACATGAGGATTAAGAACCCGCTGAATTTCGAGGGTCTCATTTTTTGGTTTTGTTAAAAAATACTTGGGTTGAAGAAATGGATTGCATTTTACTTTATAAGTGATGACGGGTAAATATATAGCACTGCGTTTGGGATCTATTTACTATATTGCCACTTGACTTTAATCCGACCTTTACCTTTGCTTGTCATTTAAGAATGTCAATTTCTTTTTGTACACCCACTAATCACTCTTTTGTCTTTAATGGATAACAACCAATTCCCATTAAGTTTTTCTTTTCTTTTTAATTTTAATTTATTTTTCAACTTATTAAAAAGATAAAATATAACATTAAATTGAAAATAAAATTTAAAAAAATCGAAGAAAATGATTAATGAGATGGATGATTTCATAAGTAAAGTATATATATGCCACTGCTAGTTATTGGACAACTATGGTGACAAGAAGCTTCCCTTAAATTTTGAAAGTTTCTCTAACCAAATCATGTGAATGCAATAATAACTTTTGTATTGTTGTTGTATTGAAAGCTACTCATTCAATTGGGTCAAATTTGTGTACTCACACTGCTTATTAGGTATCAATTGCTCATACTTTATTGCTATAATTTTGGCGCATTTCGTGGCACCATAGAAAATAACAGAAAGGCATTTACACTGCAATAAAATTAAATTAAATTAAAATTTAAAAAATAATAATAATAAAGAGAGAGTAAAATATTGGTCCAATTTTAAAGTTACTTGCCGAGCCGAGATATTTTTATTTCTATCTTCTTTCGAGGACCGGGCCGTAGGACGCAGTGGACTTTAATAACACAATTCCAAGACCGTGTATACTGGGCCGGAGAGCCCGAATAATAGAATGCAAAATTGATACAAATTTAAATTTCGAAATTATATGTATTATTTGATATATATCAACGTAAGGTGAACCGTCCACGTAATCCGAAATATTGAGTTATCTTATTTTCTCAGCTGTTGATCCAGTAATGGTCAACCTTTTTGTCATGGCAACTAGGGTTTTTCAGGTTTTAACTTTTATCGGGTAAAGAACTGTTCTTTTACCCATTCTTCAGAGTTTACAGAGCGCAAATTGCTTCGTCGCCTGTTCTCCCTTGGTAATCTATGTCTTTCTGTACTAATGCATAATATGAATTTGATTGTTTACAGCAATATACATTGAAAATTTATAGAATTTCGTTACACTTGGGAAAATATAGATTATTATTATTATTATTATTTTTTTATCATTGTTAACATTTCTTGATCATCTGTTTGGCTGCCGAGAAAACCTTAGACGAACTTTTGTCATTTGGTTGACATTCACTTGTTAGTCGTTTAAAGGTTTATGTTTTCTCGGAGCATCGGGAAGGCAAATACTAAAGTGGGAAGTTTTACCTGTTTTGTTAGCTTTTTAATTGACCCAGAAACAAAGGTTTGCTTACATCTCGAAGAAAAGCTGATTTGCGTTTTGTAAATTGAATCAGGTTTAAAGAAGTAGAAAGTTGATACGTTTAACAACATGCAGAACGAAGAGGGAGTAAACATGGATCTCTACATTCCCAGGAAGTGATATAATGTTTAATTTGGTTTGTCTTATGGCATTTTCTATTTCATAATTATGGGTACTTTGGCTAAGACGTGATATTGTGATATATTTATGTTTGTAGTTCGGCAACAAATAGGCAGATTACTTCAAAGGATCACGCAGCTGTGCAAATTAATATCGGCCATTTGGATGAGAATGGCATTTACACTGGCCATTTTTCTACTTTTGCGCTCTGTGGTTTTGTCCGAGCTCAGGTGCTTGTTCCTTTCCCATTTTATTTTGTCAACAAAATAGTGAGATAGTTTAGCTTTTGCGACTAGGAGTTGTCCGACTGGTTTTCTGTTGGAATGAAAATAGGATGCGTGGTCTGACTTGTTACCCTCTTTTTACACTTGCAAACTAATGTGCAAAGCCTTACTGACATGATTCATGACTGAATTTATCTTTTCATATTGGCACACCCTAGATGAAATTGCTTCATGCTTCCTTGATAATCAGCTAACTACTGTTGCTAATGCAGTCATACAGCATACTTGCTTATTTTTTCTTGTTTCTTCCTCTGATTTCGTTTCCTTGTCTTTAATTCAGGGAGACGGTGATAGTGCACCGGACCGGCTTTGGCATAAGAAGAAAGTTCCGACAGTAGTAGACTATGTACTCTTTGTTTGCTTGAGTGGAGTGATTTTGCTATGCAAAAATTTTGAGTTTTCATTTTTATAACACATGTAACCTGCAATATCACTTTTTGTTAGCGGTATAACTTTTTAAAATCGAGGTGGTTTTGTTTAATATTAAAATAATATTTTGATTATGGTTCGTTTGAAACTTTGTACAAGCCCCTGTATATCATTGTAAAGTATGTATTCACACTGTATCACGATATTTACTTGAGAGTGAACCGGGTGATTGACCGTCCGCTTGAGCAATAATTGTGAATTGAAAGTAACAGTAGTTGCGAGCGGTCCCTTATTCTTTTAAAGATTTTTTAGCGCCCTTCGTTTCAGTGATCGATCACCAATAGTCGCAAAATGAACCGTCTGCCTGGGATCGTAATTTCCATTGGAAGGTGTGTCACTCAAGCACTAGTGACTAGACTGCATAGAATTCCCAGCTTTTTTATCTGCTTCGTATTACCCAAGTTATCTGGAAATCACCAGCAGGCCCTTTAACTTTTCTGTAAACCAAGACTTGCAAGATCATTAAAACCATCAGCATCCTATCAATCAAATAAAATTAAAAAAAAAAGAACACAAAGGTACAATCTTAAAGAAAAATTAAAAAATCTTTCATTAAATTTTTTCAACTTAATTTATGGTACAAGACCCTCTCACAAATACTGCAAATTCAACTGTATATATTACCAACAAACTTAACAAAGATTAACTTGTGAACAACTTTACTCTCCTAAAATGACAAGATTACCATTAATAAAATATTATAAAATTTTTATAGTTTAATCTTAAAAGTTACTCATTTCAGTCCCAAATCCAATTCTGTTTATTATTGAATCATCAACAATCTTACGCCTTGAGTTAATATTGTACAAAATTATTAGTGTTACAATCTAAGTACACTTTATTCTGTTAACTCATACACACATACACATACTAACATATAGTTCTCTTACTTATACGCTCATCCTGGTTTCTTTTTCATCCATCCACAAATATGACCAACCAAAGACACCTACTTGCTCGTGGATTTTTGTAGTCCTTCAAAAAGCTATCACATTCATGTTCTTTAAACAATAATCAAACTTTCCAAGTGTCATTATTTTAGTCAATATATCAACCACATTTTCTTCTGTTTTAACTTTCAGCAACCTCACTCTTTCCTCTACAAGCATACCTCTCACAAAATAAAATCTCACATCTATATATTTAATCCTTTTATAAAACACATGATATTTAGTAAGATAGAGTGAGTTTTGATTATCATAGAAAATTATGGGACATTGACTAGTGATTTTGATCTCAGCAGCAAAACCTTATAACTAAAGAGCTTCCTTCACAGCTTCTGCAACAATCATATACTCAGTTTCAGTGGGTGACAAAGGCACCACATACTGCAGAGATAATTTTCAATTGATTGCACATCCATTTAGAAAGAATACAAGACCAGATGGTGATCTCCTCTTATCCAAGTCATCTGCAAAGTCAACATCAACGTATCCTCTAATCATAACATCTGATAAGTTATCACCCGAATAATACAAACAATGATCCAGACTCCCTTTTATTTATCTGAACACCCATTTCACTACATTCCAATGCATTTTCCTAGGATTTGATATAAACCTGCTAATTATATTTGATGCATGAGCCAAATCTGATCGAGAGAACACCATTGTATATATTATGCAACCTACTGCACCAGTATAGGGAATTACACTAATTTCCTTCTTCTGTTACTCTGAGTTAGGCCCTTGATCTCTATGGAGCTTCACTCATTTTAAATCTCTATAATACCTTCTGTAAATATTTCTTTTGAGATAGCTTCAACCATCCTTCCTTTTTATTCCTCCATATTTCAACACCTAAGATCTTTCATTTCAAACTCTGCAAAAACTTAAGCCTTCAATTCATTCAATCTGGCCTTCCTTTTGCTGGTAAGTAACATATCATCTATATAAAG
>JAVXUL010000010.1:4067819-4077899 GCA_035590515.1 Trichilia minutiflora
TGGGATTGTAAGACACTATAATTCTAAAATAAATTTTTATTTTTTGAGTTGATATTTGGGTTTATTTTATTTATTGTTTTACTTAATTTGTTTCAAAGGTGTTTCATTATGGGATTGTTGACGATTCTGGCGGGGAATTTGAAATGGAGTTAGAGAAAGGGAAAGAAGTTATTTTATGTGTTGATGAGTCAAGGCGCAAACTGAATTCAAGGTGTGGAATTCGAAGAAGCCATTAGTTTTAGTTATTCACTAATGTAATAATTACTTTAGGCTATGCTATGTGTGTGCTATGAATATATGTTATTTTTATTATGCTATACTGTTTTTATGAATATAGAGTTTATGATATTTGTTATAAGTGCCACTTAATCTGTCATAAATATTTTATTTGAAAAAAAACACTTGAAGAGGCATTTCATGATAGTTTTAGTTGTAGGTTTATCTTGTTTTCTAATTTATGCCCTGGAGGTATGATTTATTTCTGTTCATTCTTTTTCTAGGAAAGAACTTTTTGTTACTACTTTCCAATAATTTCTTGTGCAGGTTGCACTCAGCTGGGCATTTGCTGGATATATGCATGCAAAAGGTTGGGTTAGGACATTTGAAGGCAGGCAAAGGCTACCATTTCCCTGATGGGTATGTTACAAACTGGTTGTACATTGCATGTTTCTTGCTACAAGAAGAATAAATAAATTTGAACTTTGATAGTGTATGATGGGTAGCAAGTTGGTGCTAGCTTAGGATGCAGAACTACAATTGCTGTCCAAAATCTGTCAGTGGTTATGTTATCAAGATGATGAGTTATTTTTATATACCTGATATTTTCTTGGAAAATTGGAATTGCTAATTATGAATATATTTCTGACCAGGCCCTATGTGGAGTATAAAGGCTCTGTTCCACAAAATGAATTTGTAAGTAAGACAAAAGAACTAGAGCAAGAAGCTAATGCATTAATATCTAGAGGAGGGAAAGTAAGTTTCACTTTGTTTTTCTTGTTTATGTGGGATTCAATGTACTCTTTGTTTCATTTCTTTCTGAAATGCCTTTCAGGTTTTTGTTGCTGTATTACCATATGAAGAAGCATCTGAGCTGTGTGGTGGCTGCCTCCCTGATTACATTCCCCAGGTCAGGATTTGGCTACTTAATAGGTCAACAATTATCTCTCTATTCACTTGTTTGCAAATGTTCCTATTAGAGGATTAATGGTGTTGGGAACCCACTGAATGTTACTGTGGAGAATCACTGGCATTGTCAGCATCTTCTGTACTCTGGCTCTAGGAAGAACGTGACAAAATACATCATATTTTATGCATGAAGTAATTTCTTAGTATATATCTGGAGTATTACTAGTGCTGTTGCCTACAGAGTGGTTATTCTTACCTGGGACAGCCACGGGCTCCACTGATGCATAAATTGGAAAATCATATCTGGCTATAATGCAATTACGGATTGCAGGACATATACAAGAACCTGAGCTAGACAGTGTTATTGTTGGTATAAAGAAATGTTAATGGAACGAAGTGATTGGAGATTTATGGATGAAGAGCACACTTGGTATGTGTGTGGATGTGTCTATTTGAGATCATTAACTGTGATTAGATTTGAAAACTTTCCCTTGATAGAAACTGCATTATATTGCTCTATTTCCTAGAGTAGGTTGATCTTCTTCATTTGTTAATGCATTTGTTTCAGATCTAGGACTATAATACTGTAAGTCAACTTATAGCCTATTCTCTTGCAGGGCAGCACTCCTCGAGTTGTGAAATTAGGGGATAATCCTGGTTGTCCTTGTGGTGGTACTCATGTGTCTGATATTTCTGAGATCGTAAACGTGAAGGTATGTTAACAGTTTGGTTCAACTTACTTATAATATTTTAATTGATGTTTCATGATGTTAGTTGTGGTCTCTGGGTCATTCTACTAAACAAATGAAATCCATCAAGGCAGATGGGATTTTTGCCTTTATGTTTGCCTGGACTGCACAGTCCAATATATGAGCATTAGAACCTAATTAGTACCATAGTTAAGGCAGATGGTTCTTGGGAAAAACATATTTAAAATGTAAAAAATTTAAAGGACATTTGACAGTTCTGTGTAGGTTATGACTCTCATAGTATCTAGTAGATGTCAGGGCAACATGATAGTATATATGCTTAGGCATAACAAAACTTGTCTTGATACCTAAACTTCTGGATGGATGTATATTACTCAGCTCTCTGTGCCATGTTATTGTCCAGGTTTCTCAGATTCGAACAAAGAAGGGAATGACAAAAGTTTTCTACTCTGTTGGATCTTAATGCTGGAATTCCTCCTGTCAATTTCATGAGATAGCAGTACCCCGTGCTTTTGAAGAGGAAATCATTCTTTGAAACTGTGTCTCAGGTCTTTACCACATTATTGACGAAACTGTTTAGAGTCAATTTAATTGATCCACTCTATGATAGATAACTAGGAAGGTCGTATAATAGTTGAATAATGTTTGTGGTTTTGTAACTTTTTTGTGATGATTTTGTCAGCTTATCATGGCCTTTACATGTTAAGCACTCCGTAATTTTATATCTACATCTATTGTTTTTTTTGCAATGGTTTAAACATGCCTCCTTGATATACACTGGAATACGAGTTTAGTGAATTTTGCCAAGTTTATCTGATTATATATATATATAAAACTGTTGGCTCTTCGTTCTTGCATTGATTCTTCTTTTGCGTCAATCTATCAAGCTTATGTTTTATCTTCAAGAATTTTAAGTTGATAGATAGCAGAGTCTCAACCTTCATTCATTAAACGATTCCTTAAAAGCCTAACTTGACTATTCTAATCTCATTTAGAAAGTATCGGCTGTTTAAGCACTGCTGTTGAGTATTTACTACTCTCCCATTTTAAGTTGATAGATAGCAGAGTCTCAACCTTCATTCATTAAACGATTCCTTAAAATCCTAACTTGACTATTCTAATCTCATTTAGAAAGTATCAGCTGTTTAAGCACTGCTGTTGAGTATTTACTACTCTCCCTCTATCGCCAAACCTTGCTATGTGCTACTCATTACATGGTGTTTGATATATATTCTGTTCTGTTGAATGGTAGATAAAGGTACCATTTTGCATGTCCAGCGGAACATAACAAGCCGAAAAAAAACAAAAACTGGTCATTGTTTCGATAATGTGTCCTAGGATTATACTGCCTTGTGTTTCGTGGTTCATATATCAACAGGTTGGAGGATTTATTTCAGGCTCTAATCTCTTTAACTTTCCTCTTCACTCGTAATTGTCGTTAGCTTCCAATTATTTTCTTATTATTTTTTATTTTGTGGGAGGGATTCATTTTACTCTAAACACGAGTCCTAGAATTTGAATATATCCTTTACGTAAAAATTGGCTCATCGAAACAAGAAAACAAACAAACGAACGAACGTTAGATGAACGTGAGGTGGGGATGGTTTGGCAATTTTCATTTTTCAACAATTTTTATTTCGTAATACCAATTTTATCCCTTGTTTGGGGACCGAAAGCTCTCTCTGAGGGGAAATTGGGAAACCGAATAAATTTATGAGCCAATAATTGCCACCTAATATTTGGAATTTTAATTGAAATTTCAGCCAACTCACATACAATTTGAAAGACACGAACAGCTGTTAATACCTTTAAGAATCAAAACAAACATCCGACGAAAGAGCAGCCAAGTGGGATCTCATTTCTGATAAAATTTTCTAATAATTATTAAGTTACCAAATTGCCCTTGCAATATTATTATTTGGTTTTTTGTCTTATTATTTAAGAAAACTGATAATTCCTGTGGATAGAGCCCTTCACTTATTAGAATTAAAAGTCCATTCAAATAGAAGAGAAAAAAAATGAACGAAGAGAGAGAGAGATCAGTAATATTGTATTTTACCTATAATACATAATGTAATAAATGATAAAATAAAATAAGGGCAGTTTCGTAATTACAAATAAAGAATCGTGTCTATATAGGAATTAAAAAAAAAAAGAGTGCATGGATGATGGTGGACAAGACAAGAGCTCGAAGTCGATGTTACTACGGAAACTACCTTTTCCTCTTCCAGAATTGAAGTGGGAAACTCATTCTCGATAAACGGCACTACCGGTAATAGTGAATCTGACACAAAAGAACAGGGGAATCCAAAAAAACTAGAGCCAAACAAAAAAATTAAAATTAAAAATACATTCTATTTCTCTAAATTTAGCATGCACTTTTCTCAGCCATCCATTTATTTCACTTCGTCTTACATCTTTCATTGAGTATAAGATTCTCTATCCCATTAATAAATCTCTCTGATTCGATCTGCTTCTGCTTCTGCTTTTGATTTCATCGTCTTAAAATCACTGCTTTTCTTTTTATTTTGCTTTTCCTAAAGTTCCTCACACGTCACACCAGATAGACTACCTCTTTGTTCTTCTTTTTCAAAGCATTACTCCGTTATATATTTGTACGGTCACATTCTCGTGGGTTTCTTGTCTTTGCTGATCTTGGTGTTGTCTTGTTGGAGGATTAAAGCCTAGAAGGTCAGTTGGGTTTTGATTTTTCAACTCTGTTTTGTTCTGCTTTTACATATGGAGTCATGGAATTACTTGCTTTTCTGCTAGTTTCTGTTTGACTAATTTGTGTAGTGTGTTTTGCAGGTATGATTCTTATACGAGTGTATTTTGTTTGAAATGATTCTTCTAATTCTGAGGGATTATAGGGTTCTTCCATTTATTAGAATTTAGAAATATTGGTTCATTTACAAGAATGTGTTTATGTTTGCTGAGTCTTGAACTCTCTGACTTCCGATCTTAATTGCTTCGCTGATTCAGATGTCTTCTCTGTCTTCATCATTTGGAGACTGATTTCTTATGTCCAAACTATGTTTCGTCCAGTTTACGTTCTCTTACAACTTACCCACTGTTTTATTAGAAAAAAATTTCGGTCTAACGGGCATTTTATAATTGCCTCTGCTTCACTTTTTTATTTCTAAATTGCATACAGAATTTGCTAGCTACCGATCTTTTCATGAACAGTATGATGTAGAAAATTGGAGTGTCTTAAGGTGCAACTCCTGAATCTTGATAATGTTGAGAACACTCAGTTTTTACCCTCTTATTTGATTCCAATCTTCATAAGACTTGTTAATTGATCTGAGTGACTATGTTCCGTGCTTTCGTGTTTCATCAATTATTTCCATTTGTATATCCATTCTGTTAGTGACCAAGCTCTAAATGGATCCTCTGGGTGTTCTATTGACATAAATCAATAAAAACAGCTAAAGACCCGCTAATAGTGGTCTCCAGGCTGAACTTTCAATATTTTGAACCAATTCTTGGAAATGATTGATAACAATGTCATGGCATCTCAATTAGGTGTATCACACAACCTTATAAAGCTCTCCACTACTTTTGTGAAATTTTAATGCTAATAGAATTTGTTAATTTCATGTACTTCAAAACTTAACACCTTGGATGCTTCCTCTTTTTCAGCCATCTAATGCAGGGACCAAGTACGATAGATTCTGAGGGAGAGCTTAAGGTAAGTTTTGGCTATCAATGTAACAGCTATGAAGGTGACTCTTGCGCGGTGCCCAGTGGATATGAAATTGTGCCAAGAATTAAACTTCATAAGACCAGCAGTTTTTCTTGCTTGTCTGGTGCTGCCTTAAGTGCCAATGCGACATTGGCCAATACAAATATCTGCAATGGTGTGATAGGGGCAGAAATACTTCCTAGTTTGGACTCGCCAAATTCATTTCGTAGGGTTCCTTCATCACCAACTTTGTCAAGGTTTGATATGCTATCATCTTCTCTCCATAGCAGTATGTCAAACCTCAGTTGCAGTCCGTCTTCTCCAAGTGATCTACCTGATTATGATTCCTATTTAATGAAACCCATGAGTGCTCCTTCCAGAAGTGAAGGTTTTCTTAGTGGAATGGAAGTACAAGTGGCAGGTGGAGCTGCTGGCGAGGACAGGGTTCAAGCTGTTTGTTCTGAAGAACATGGTTTGCTTTTTTGTGCAATTTATGATGGCTTCAATGGAAGAGATGCAGCTGATTTTCTGGCTGGGACATTATATGAAACTGTCATGTTTTATTCCAATTTATTTGAATGGGAATCAAAGAGCGATGTCATTAGAGCATCTAATGGTTCAGATTTGGATGGGCAACTGCAATATATATTTGAGGATAATGGTATCAGGAACGTGGGAAAATGTCATTCAGGAAATGACGGAAGAAAGGATTCAAGTCTTAACAGTTTTGCTAATGCAAGTTTGTGCCCCAAAGAAGTATCTTCTTCATTTCAGCATGCAGTGCTTGACAGCCTCCAAAATGCTCTCAGTCAGGCTGAGAATGATTTCCTGTACATGGTTGAGCAGGAAATGGAGGAACGCCCTGATTTAGTTTCTGTAGGATCTTGTGTTTTGGCTGTGCTTCTTCACGGCAATGATTTGTACACACTGAATCTAGGTGACAGTAGAGCTGTTTTGGCAACTATTGAAGAAAGCAATGATTTAAGTGGAAACAAAAGGGTGAAAGCTCTTCAGCTCACTGACAGTCACACTGTTGAAAATGAAGTTGAAAGAACTAGATTACTTTCTGAACATCCTGATGATCCCATGACCATTGTAGCTGGGAAAGTGAAAGGAAAATTGAAGGTCACTCGTGCTTTCGGAGTTGGTTACCTAAAAAAGGTACTTATACAGTACGCTCCCTTAAATCCATATTTTGTAATTTCTTTAAATCTTTTAATGATATTACTTTAGCTCCTTAAATTCTGACAACCATATTGCATCAAGTACCGGTGTGCCGAGAATGAACATGAATAATACACATGAGGAATTTTACTGAGAACTAGGAGCACTGTTTTACATTGTGAACAAACAACACAACTATTGTTTTTAAACTGAAATCCCTGTTTTTATTCAGTACTCTTAACCATTTTTCCTAAATTAGCCAAGAATATTAGTTTGTTTAGGCAATGTGCTTGTCCACTATAATTTGAACTATAAGTGGCTGGAATTTGCTTACACATGTCGTGAAATTTATGAAGAAAGGAAACTCTCTCCCATACTTAAAATCTTGGAATCTTATTTCAACTTTTTTTTTTAGTGAGAAAATGAGGATGATTTCTTATATTTTATATGGTTGCTTGACATATATTTACAGTTTGGTAAATATGGAAGTAATAGAAAGAGTTCTAGTACACTGAATTATATTGATATACAGTGTTAGGCCCTTGCCAATGATACGAGTTATTGACTACTAAGTAAGTGTACTCTTCTTTAACAAGTTATAATAGCATATGCTTTGTATATCTGCAGAAAAATTTGAATGAGGCACTAATGGGCATTCTTCGAGTTCGTAATCTTCTGAGCCCGCCTTATGTTTCCACTGAGCCATCTCTGGATGTGCATAGAATCACAAAATCTGATCACTTTGTTCTAGTTGCAAGTGATGGTCTGTTTGACTTCTTCAGCAACAAAGAGGCAGTAGATCTTGTCCATTGTTACATATTAAGCAACCCATCTGGTGATCCCGCAAAGTTTCTACTGGAGCATCTAGTTGAGAGAGCAGCAGAATGTGCAGGTAAACTGCCTGATATGTCTTGCCAACCATTCGTCTCATCTCAATTGCATACAAGTTATTTGTTTCAAACTTACTCTTTCTCGTATTATTCAGTGATATAAAACTTGTTCATAGTTGAGTGCTCTGATGCAAAATCTTGGATCATATCATTTTTCAATTTACATGACCTGCATGATTCATATTCATGCGATTCTATGTGAAGTCAATTTTTAATAAATAATTGCAATTTATACACTTCAAAACTCTTCTGGTGAAAAAAACTGTTAGGCTGTCCACCTGCAGATTGACTTGAAAATGGTCTCAAGACATTTAAATCTATTGTTTCAGGATTCAGCATGGAAGAACTGATGAATATTCCAGCTGGTAGGAGGAGAAAATATCATGATGATGTAACTGTAATAGTTATCATTCTTGGAACAAACAAGCGAACATCAAAGGCATCAACTTGCGTGTAAGACGCCACCATTTTTTTTGTATTCAACAGTCATTTGATAGTCCTGGATTTGTTTTAAATTGTATATGTAGTTTTCTGTCACCGTCTTCTATCTTCTTCCATTGAATTAATAATATACTCAACTTTGTAGCTATGGTTTTGAAATTGTATATATGGCTTATAGCAAAAACTCTTTCTTTGTTTTTTCTTGATCTGTGCATGGCTGTTGCCGTGGCCTTGGCTGTACGATTTTCCGACGAAATTCTAAATTTGCACCCAGTCCCTTTGTAAATAATTTAATTAGCCTTTTATTTCTTGTTTCTTACTTAAAAATCTGTGATGAATCACATAATATACTTTCCTCATATGGACTTTTTCACACACAAAAAAAAAAAGAAATTGTGATTTCTTTTGGTACATATGCATATCTATTATTATCTTTTTCTTATTTATTTATGAGTCATTTTAACTAATTTGGTGATCCTTCAAAATTTTATGGGGCATCGATTACATCAGCCAACAGAAACTGTAGACTTTGTTTACTTCGTCTGTTTAGCTTATTGGCCTTTCGAGCATTCAAAAGCTAAGTTAACAAGTGAAATTAATCTTCGATGGATATTTCGATTGATAGAAATGAATTTGAGATTGTGTGATTTGAATGAATTTAGAATTATGTGATTAAATGTATAGTTTTAAATTTAATTTTTTAGGTATGTTTATAATTTAAGTAAAGAATCGTAATAATGGGATATTATACTAATCTCTTATGAGAATTAATTGAGATATATATAAATTAATTCGGATATCTTGATTAAAAAAAGAAGAAGTGAAATTAGAATTTTTTTTTTGAAAAAGTTAAGTTTATATATCCAAAAAAGAGGTATAAATATTTGTACAAAAAAAATTAGGGATGGATCCTTAAAAAGATGCCCACAGGCGAATAGATGGTCCAAATGTCAAAAGAGGAGTATGCAAGCTCGAAAGTGACACAACGTCATAAAGCATAACATAGTAAAAGGGCACAAGTGCCCAGAAAGCACACAAGTACATAAGCTGAAGTATCAAAATACAAAGAATATAAAGAGAATACAACCTCAAGCTGTCGCTACAGGTCATTTCTTTTTCTTCTTCTTTTTCTTTGATTGAGGACCAACTGGTAATGTACTGGTGTCAACCTGCAATGATGGAGACGGCGTCGAAAACCCAGATCTCAAACTCAAAGCAGGCTGCTCTGTCGTTGGTGTCAATACAACCTCACTATTGAGAGTGCACTCTCTCAATTCAGGATCAAGCGAAGAAAAGAAAGAGGAAACCCCAATCCCATCATGTCCAACAGAACTCACCTGAACAGCACCACTGGAGTTAAACAGCTCTATGTGAACCTAGAGTCAAAGGTAGAAAATCCTCATTTCTAATAACAACGGTACTAGGAGACACCACCCGCTGCTGAACCATAGGGGCTTTACCCCTATCTATAGACTGATGAATAGGTACAGAAGCAGAATCAGAAGTACCATGAAATCTATCTGGTGGAGCACTCAAATGTGCCAACCTCTGCTGATCCATAGGAGCCTGGCTCCTATCTGGAGACTGATGAACCTATGTCGAAAAGACATGTCCAACCTCTGGGTCCAACCTCTTCTTGCACATATGTCCAAAGACCTCACATGATGGACACCTAGTAGGTTTCCATTCATATTTAACCTTCAAATGAATAGGAGAAGAAGACAATGTAGTTTTTAGGAAAAACTCGTGGATAGGAGGTTTGGCTGCATGGAGGATCACACACACTCTCGCATATGAAAATCTACTACAATCAATAGTCATCATATCACAAAAAAGCGAGTCACCCACGCGACTAGCTGTAAAACTTAATACCTTTTGAGTCCATAAAGGAAGGGGTAAACCATATAATCTAACCCAAACTAGGATAGAGATCACAGTATTCTGAAAATCAAAACCTGTATGTCAAGGCTCTAGAATAATGGCTTTGGTACCAAACAACCAAGGCCCATTCTCATCGACCCTCAACATGTCCTCTATAGTGCGAAATCGAAAAATGAAAGAATTA
>JAVXUL010000010.1:4077999-4100643 GCA_035590515.1 Trichilia minutiflora
AAATATTGAGAAGCCTACCGAAGAGTTGGGAAGCGAAAGTGACGGCAATTAGAGAAGCTCACGATTTGAGCAAGCTGTCACTTGAAGAACTTTTGGGATCGTTGATGACATATGAGCTGGAATCACATCGACGAGATCAAGATGATAGGGACAATGTGAAGAAGAACATTGCACTTAAAAGTTCCTGAAATGAAAAAGAAAGTGAAGATTCAGAATAGTCATCAGAAGATGATGAATTTGTGCTATTGACAAATCGGATGAAGAAAATGTTTCGAAGAGATAAATTCAGAAAGAAAAACTGGAAGAAAAGAGATTATCATAAGGAAGAAAAGGTAGAAAAGTTTAAGAAGAACAAGGATAAGGAGAAAGAAAAGGAGATCATATATTACGAGTGTAAAAAATCGGGTCATACGAGATCGGAATGCCCCAACAAAAAAGAAAAGAAGGATTGAAAGAAAAAGAAAGCAATGAAAGTAACATTGGATGAGACATCAAGTGAAGAAAATTGTTAATTTTTGTGGATATCAGTTAAAATTGTGGGAAAGAGAATAACTTACAAACTATATATGATTAAATATTATCCCGTTCACAAATACCAGCAACAAATAACTGGAAAATATTTAAATAAATTTGTATCCATATGAAACTAAAAATTTTCCATGAAATAATAATAGTAAGAGGGTTTATATGATTTTTCCTGATACTTAGTGCAGCTGGCAATGCTAAGTCACTCGTACATTTTTAGATGTGATCATGATTAATAATTTTATGGGTGCAAATAGAAAAATTAAGATAAATTATGAAAGAGATTTAATGGAAAATTATTCAGATATTTTTAAGATGTGTAGAATAAAATAATAACTTTTAAATTTTGTGCAATGGGGGTAAGAATCAAAGTATATTTTCGGGTGTAATAGGCACCCTTCACATTATTTATTTTGTTGCTTAAAATAAAATTAAAATATATAACAATATATCCAATATTTTGCAGCCAAGTGTCGCTATGATAATCATAATCATAATCGCAACAATGATGACTTGCTAGTTGCTAAAGAATATTCTTGCAATTTTAAGAATAAACTTTTATAATTCATCTTCATTTAGGATTGTAATGTTTTTGTTGTGTTTTTAAAGTAAAAAAAAATGATAACACCAAATTTAGATAAAATTTATATTTTTTATGTTAATATTTAATGTTTATAATTTTACCTGACAATAATTGCAGCTTAGAAACCTCTGCACACAAAAACCAAACAAAGCCTTAACCAATAAATAATCAAAATTAAGCCATAATTTGAATTCATTTATAAACTTTCCCACCATCAATGCTACCGGTAGTACATAACAACAAATTTTGGGAACAAATATCATACGTTAAGAATGTAAACATGTACCAGGCATCAATGCAAATTTGCACCACACGTTAGATAAACAACCGTCACCAAAAAATCTCTGTTCCAGCAGTAATTTAACAATAACATCATCTATAAGATGTTTGTGTCAAACAATAATTAACACATTTCTTGTGCATCTATTTTGGAAACAAGTAATAATAGAAACATCATCTGTTTAGGTAACAATTCTCGGATCATTTTGGTTTTGAAGTGCTGTTGTGCTAATGTGCTTGTTTCTAGTTCCATAGCTGAAAACAAGTAACAACATAGCCACAACATCACTCTCAAACAATATTGAAGACGAATATTCAACAACTCTGAGAGCTTTTGGAACTGATTTAAGAATGAAACGTCATCAATCAAACAAATGACCAAACAACCGGTGCAACGAAACATCTTTTATGAAAATACAGAATTACATGAAAATCCGCTTTCAATCTCCTTTAAAAAATACAACGAACCTAAACAGAATAAGACATTTTAGTCCATTTTGCACATAGAATTTATCTAAGGCAATAACCAATGACAGCTTTGTACTTCCAGATGAACCATATTAATAAACTCCAATATCAAATAAACTAGCATAAGTGAAATAGTGAAGAAAAAGAAAAAGAAAAAGAAAAAGAGAAAATGGAAAAACTAACGCATTCTGTTGAGATAATCCTTTATCACATAGAGATATTCACAACCAACCAACAAAGGGTTTGGGCATAATGGATGCGTTCATTCACAAAAACTTAACAAACATCCATGCTACTCTATAATATCTGTGGAATGTGTAAGTTGTTGGACCTGCAGAATGCTGGTTAAAATCAAACAGTCCGAGTAGTATTACATACTCAGTATTCAAGCTTGTAAACTTACTCGTAAGTTTATGCAAATTCATTTCCTGTTAATTAGTTATAATTAATGTAAGTTATTTAATGAGGTCAATTACATGTAGTTCACAGTCAAGATTTGCACTTCACTATTCAATTCTCAGCCAATCTCCAGTTTGAGAGCAAGTTTTGATATTTGTAGAAAATATGATGTAATATCTGGTATATGACATCATTATATCATATGGAAGATTACAATAAAAATGATAACATCATTTAAAATGTTATCATATGGAAGATTACAATAAAAAAATGTAATCAGTCCTAGGTGTATGTCGGCCATGGGAAGTCCTAACCTCTCATGAATACTAAAATGAGAGGGACAACATATAAAATCTTCAGCATATAGATAAGCAACTTTTATTATTAGATCATAAATTCTTTGTTTCTGATGTCTAGTTGATAATATAATCTCTGAATACACTTCAGATCTCATCCTTGTTTTCAACATCAGGTATAAATCCAACATCAAATAAACTTGCATAAGTGAAATAGAGAAAAAAAATAAAAATGGATAGTGTAAAGTGAAGACCTAACACATAGTTTTGAGATATTTAAAACTTACCCTGATAAGTCAGGTATAAATCCAGGATAATCAATCCTTCATCAAATTGTTTAATAGATATTCACAGCCAACCAATGAAGAGTTTTAGCACAAAAGATACAGACATTTACAAAACTTTAACATACATCCAGGCTACTCTATAATATCTGTAGAGAGGGTGCTTAAGCTGTTGGACCTTCAGAATGGTGGTTAGAATCAAATCATCCAAAGCTTACAAGCTTACATACTGAGTTATCAAACTTATAAACTTACAAGTTTATGAAAATTATTTTCCTGTTAATTAGTTATGAGTAACATGGAGTTCTTTTAATAAGTTCACCTACATCTAGTTCATTCATAGTGCACTCCATTATTCGATTTTGTGCAAATCTCCAGTTTGAGGGAAAGTTTTGGTATATTCATAGAAAAAACATTATGTAACATCTAATATACTACATCATTATATGATAAATGCAATCATTAAAAAGGTTATTATACGAAAGATTATGATCAAAAACAGCAATCAGTCCCAGGTTTATATAGGCCATGGGAAGTCGAACCTCTCATGAATACTAAAATGAGAGGGACAACATATAAAATCTTCAGCATGTAGGGAAGAACATCTAAATTCTTTGTTTCTGATGTCTAGCTGATAATATCACCTCTGAATTTTCAAAATTCAGAAATGCGATACAAAACACTAGATTTCCAACCTAAATTCATTTATGATATATGCACATTCCTTAACAGTTTAAACCCCTCTATTTAGTTTCAATATTCCCTGTTTCCCGTTATTAGTAATGAAAGTGTAGACAAACAGTACAGCACAAAAACCAAAAAAAAAAAAAAAAAGTGGTAGGAATGGAGTAGACCTCCCCACCCAGGCCTATTCCCATCCCTAGATACCGAAAGGACATCCTAAACAACCAAGTTAGGACAAAAAAAATTAAAAACAGACACCAAGGCAAACCAAGAACCTATATCTAAATGGAACCCATCCCTACTTGAACCCAATATTTCATTCTGAAAAACTCACCATTAAGGATTGCATCAATTTACACCAGCAGTCATGCAGCCTGAGTCATTACTGCAACCACCAAGAGGCTCATCTGATACTTTCTTCCTTGACTGTAACTTTACTTCTACTTTTCTTTAGTTCATTTCTTCTTTTGGCTTGAATTTGACGTATGTATTCTGCAACTATCACATGGAACTTTGGAGCAAGCTTACTTGAAGAGGAAACATTAAGCCCTGCTTTCTTCAAAGCCGTAGTAACATGTTTCTGAGCCTTTTGAAGGTGGACCGTGCACAAAGAAGGAACAGTATATTTTATTATTGGCTTGCCACATGTTATGGGTCCCGCTACAGCACTAAAAATAAATAAACAGAAAAGAATATAAATCAATAGAGCTACAAGTTAAAAGATTGCAAATTGAAGCACGAAAATTAGAACGTGCAAAACACACAATATAATAAAATTGGAGCAAAATTATGACTATTGGATAAGCTTAATTTTCTTGGGATTTCCACACCCATGGAATCTGAGAAAAAGTATCCTAAATTTCTCAAAATAATTTTTCTCTATTCTTTTCCATTATCAAAGCGCTTTCACAAAAATGTGGACTGTATATTCTGATATTTCTTAAAACATTAACCTAATTTTTCTTAAAAACATCAAGCTTCTTTTAACTCTTTTCTAAGTCACTCGGCAATTGGTGTTCTTGATCACACTCGAAAGCATAAATACCAAGATAAACACCATTAACTATAAACGAATACTTTCCCCATCGTTTCATCAAATACCAATATTATATAATGTTTTCCGATAAACACCCAATTGAAAACAAACCATTTCATAAACACCCAACAAAAATCATAAACCCAGAAAAATTAAGCGTATAAATCTTATAGAGAGTCTAAATTGAAGAAATGATACCTCTTGATGACATAATCACAAGGCTTGTACAGCTTCTGCTTGGAATCAGAGAGAATGTGAAGATGACAAAAGCTGGTTAAAGCCATGGCCTTCAACTTACACCCAACAAACAAGCACCACCTATGATTTTTCTTATTACAAACATTTTCATCACTTGCTTCTGCAGTAATCTCTTCAAATTGTTGTCGCTTGTCTTTAAATGGGCTGACACCATACTTCCAGTAATAATCTCTGTACTGAACCTTGAGCTCCTCCAACAAAGCCCAGTAATGATCTCTGTAGCATTTTGATAGTTGATTGAGATGGTGTGAACGACGGCGGAGGAGCTCATGGCGCGTGAGGTGGGTGGCGCGTGAGAGGGTTGGGTCTTCCTGGGAGAGAATGATGGTATTGGATATAGTTGAATTAGGGTTAGGGGTTTGATGAGAGAGCGATATTGAGGGAGGTTTTGGAGGTTTTAAAGAAGAAGATTGATTCTTTGGAGCTGAAGACATGGCTGTGATGTCCTAAGAGACGACGAAGGAAGGGAGCAGCAGCAAACGGGCTGCCTTGAATTGTTGGATTTAAAGAAAAAATTAAAAACACTTTCCATTTCTCTAAATTTAGCATACACTTTTCTCAACCATCCATTTATTTCGCTTCGTCTGACATCTTTCATTGAGTATAGGATTCTCTACACCACTAGTAAATCTCCATAATTCGATCTGCTTCGGCTTCTACTTTTGATTTCCATCGTCTTACGATCACTGCTTTTCTTTTTTTGTTTTTCTTTTCCTAAAGTTACACGTCACATCATATAGACTGTCTCTTTGTTCTTCTTGTTCAAAGCATTACTCCAGTATATATTTGGATGGTCACATTGTTGTGGGTTTCTTGTCTTTGCTGATCTAGGTGTCGTCTTGTTGAAGGATTAAAGAGCGAAAGGTCAGCTGGGTTTTGATTTTTCGCCTCTGGTTTGTTTTTCTTTTACGTATGGAATTATGGAATTACTTGCCTTTTCTGTTAGCTTCTGTTTGATAGATTTGTTTAGTGTGTTTTCTGGGTAACTTATACCTGTGTATCTTATTTGAAATGATTCTTCTAATTCTGAGAGTTTATGGGGTTTCTTCCATTTATTAGAATTTAGCAATATTGGTTCATTCATGAGAATGTGTTTATGTTTGCTGCGTCTTGAACTCTCTGACTTCCAATCTTTAATTACTTAGCTAATTCATAATTCTTCTCTGTTTTAATCGTTTGGAGACTGATTTCTTATGCCCAAACTATTTGTTCGTCCAGTTTACATTCTCTTACAACTTTCGGTCTAAGGAGCACTTTGTTACTACTTTTGATTCAACTTTTTTATTTCCGAATACATAAAATTTGTTAGCTACCGATCTTTTCATGAACAGTATGGATGTAGAAAATTTAAGTGTCTTAAGGTACAATTCCTGAATCTTGATAATGTTGATCAATTTTTATCCTCCTATTTGATTCCAGTCTTCATAAGACTTGTTAATCGATCTGAGTTACTAGATTCCATACTTTCATGTCTTATCAATTATTTCCATTTGTATCTCCATTCTATTAGTAACCAATCTCTAAATGGATACTCTAGGTGCTCTATTGACATACATCAATAAAAACTGCTAAAGAGCCGCTATTAGTGGTCTCCGAGCTTAAATTTCAATATTTTGAACCAATTCTCGGAAATGATTGATGACATTGTCATGGTCTCTTGACTAGAGTGTATCACACAACCTTTTAGAGCCCTCCACTACGTTTATGAAAATTTAATGCTAATAGAGTTTGTTAGTTTCGTGTACTCCAAAACTGAACACCACTGATGCTTCCTCTTTTTCAGCCATATAATGCAAGGACCAAGTATGATAGATTCTGAAGGAGAGCTTAAGGTAAGTTTTGGCTATCAATGTAACGGCTATGAAGGTGGCTCTTGTGAGGTGCCCAGCAGATGTGAAATTGTGCCGGGAATTAAACTACATAAGACCAGTAGTTTCTCTTGCTTGTCTGGTGCTGCCTT
Source organism: Trichilia minutiflora (assembly GCA_035590515.1). Taxonomy (NCBI): domain Eukaryota; kingdom Viridiplantae; phylum Streptophyta; class Magnoliopsida; order Sapindales; family Meliaceae; genus Trichilia; species Trichilia minutiflora. The sequence goes on from JAVXUL010000010.1 coordinate 4,084,772, forward strand.
AAGTGCCAATGCGACATTGGCCAATACAAATATCTGCAATGGTCTGATAGGGGCAGAAATACTTCCGAGTTTGGACTCCCCAAATTCGTTTCGTAGGGTTCCCTCATCCCCAACTTTGTCAAGGTTTGATATGCTATCATCTTCTCTCCATAGCAGTATGTCAAACCTAAGTTGCAGTCCATCTTCTCCAAGTGGTCTACCTGATTATGATTTCTATTTAATGAAACCCATGAGTGCTCCTTCTAGAAGTGAAGGTTTTCTTAATGGAATGGAAGTACAAGTGGCGGGTGGAGCTGCTGGTGAGGACAGGGTTCAAGCTGTTTGCTCTGAAGAACATGGGTTGCTTTTTTGTGCAATTTATGATGGCTTCAATGGAAGAGATGCAGCTGATTTTCTGGCTGGGACATTATATGATACTGTCATGTTTTATTCTAATTTATTGGAATGGGAATCAAAGAGCGATGTCATTAGAGAATCTAATGGTTCAGATTCAGATGGGCAACTACAATATATATTTGATGATAACGGTATCAGGAACATGGGAAAATGTCCTTCAGGAAATGATGGCAGAAAGGATTCAAGTCTTAACAGTTTTGCCAATGCAAGTTTGTGCCCTAAAGAAGTATCTTCTTCATTTCAGCATGCAGTGCTTGAGAGCCTCCAACGTGCTCTCAGTCAGGCTGAGAATGATTTCTTGTATATGGTTGAGCAGGAAATGGAGGAACGCCCTGATTTAGTTTCTGTAGGATCTTGTGTTTTGGTTGTGCTTCTTCACGGCAATGATTTGTACACATTGAATCTAGGTGACAGTAGAGCTGTTTTGGCGACCTATGAAGAAGGCAATGATTTAAGTGGAAACAAAAGGCTGAAAGCTATTCAGCTCACTGACAGTCACACTGTTGAGAATGAAGTTGAAAGAACTAGATTACTTTCTGGACATCCTGATGATCCAATGACCATTGTAGCAGGGAAAGTGAAAGGAAAATTGAAGGTCACTCGTGCTTTCGGAGTTGGTTACTTAAAAAAGGTACTTTTTAAGTAACATCCCTTTATACAGTGTTTATTCAGGACTCCCTTAACTCCATATTTCGATATTTATTTAAATCTTTTAATGATTTACTTTAGCTCCTTAATCAGTCTGACAACGGAATTGCATCAAGTCCCGGTGTGCCAAGAATGAACATGAATAAGACATATTAGGAATTTTACCAAGAACTAGGAACACCATCGTACATAATGACTACACAGTAAAACTATTGTTTAGAAATGAAAGCCCTGTTTTTATTCAGGACTCTTAATCATTTTTCCTAATTTAGCCAAATCTTAGTTTGTTTAGGCAATGAGCTTGTCCACTTTGATTTGTGCTATAAGTTGCTGGAATTTGCTTACACATATTGTGAAATTTATAAAGGAAGGCAATTCTCTCCCATACTTAAAATCTTGGAATCTTATTTCAACCTTTTTTCGTTGCAAGAAAATAAGGATGATTTCTTATGTTTTATATGGTTGCTTTCAAATATATTTACAGTTTGAAAGTGTTCTAGTATAATGAACTATATTGATATTCAGAGTTTGGCCTTTAACAGTGATACGAGTCGTTGATTGCTGATTAAATGTACTCTTCTTTAACAAGCTATAATAGCATATATTTTGTATATCTGCAGAACAATTTGAATGAGGCACTAATGGGCATTCTTCGTGTTTGTAATCTCATGAGTCCGCCTTATATTTCAACTGAGCCATCACTGGATCTGCATAGAATCACAAAATCTGATCACTTTGTTATAGTTGCAAGCGATGGTCTGTTTGACTTCTTCAGCAACAAGGAGGCAGTAGATCTTGTCTATGGTTACATATTAAGCAACCCATCTGGTGATCCGGCAAAGTTTCTACTGGAGCATCTTGTTGAGAGAGCGGCAGAATGTGCAGGTAAACTGCTTGACATCTCTATCCAACCATTCGGCTTATCTCAATTGCATACAAGTTATTTCTTTCAAGCTTATTCTTTCTTGTATTGTTCAGTGATATAGAACTTTTTCATAGTTGAGTGGTCTTATGCAAAATCTTGGATTGTATCCACTTTCAATTTACATGTTGGCCTGCTGTTGCATGAATCATATTCATGATATTCTATGTGAAATCAATTTAATGAGTAATTGCAGTTCATACACTTTGAAAACTCTTCTGCTGGGAAAAACTATCAAGCTACTATCAGCAGTTTGATTTAAATGGCAAGTTGAACAGTTACCTAATAATCACAAGATATTTAAATCTATTGTTTCAGGATTCAGCATGGAAGAATTGATGAATGTACCAGCCGGTAGGAGGAGAAAATACCATGATGATGTAACTGTAATCGTCATCATCCTTGGAACAAACAAGCGCACGTCCAAGGCATCAACTTGCATGTAAGACGTCACCATTTTTCTGTATTCAACAGGAAATTAATAATCTTGGGTTTGTTCTAAATTGTACATGTAGTTTTATGTCACCATCTTCAACCTTCCACCTCTGAATTTATAATATACTCAACTTTGTAGCTATCGTTTTGAAATTGTGTATATGGCTGATAGTAGAAACTCTTTCTTCATTTTTTCTTGATCTGTGCAAGGCCATGATCATCCAATTTTTGGACGAAATTCTAAATTTGCACCCAGTCCCTTTGTAAATAATTTGATGAGTCTTTTATTTCTTTTTTCGTACTGAAAATTCTGTGATGAATCGCATGAATCTGGTTATCAACATACTTTCATCAGATGGAATTATACTAAAAGCGAAATTCCAGTTGATGTGAAGTTTAAAATTTCTTTTTATACACACACATCTATTATTATCTATTCTATTTTTATATATATTTATATATGTGTTATTTTAACTCTAGACATAAACCTGGTGATCCTTCAACATTTTCTGGGGCATGGATTTCATCAGCCAACAGAAACCTGTAGACTTTGCTTACTTCATCTTTTGAGCTTATTGGCCTTTCGAGAATGCAAAAGAAAAGTTAACAAGTGGAATTGAAAATGGCATATTCATTAATGGCTTTTGTCAGTTTATTTCAAAGGTTTAATTTATCTTATATGATCTCAATGCCCTCTCGAGGGGTCATGTTACAATTCAGCTGTACAGTAACAAATTTCAAATATTTTGTTACTTTATTCCAGTTCTTAACTCCTGTTCTATATCTTTTTAACTTTTCAATTACAATCCTAACCTATAGAAATATGAAAAAAAATTAAAAAATATAATGGAAGAATTGAGAAAAGTGTAAAAAAAAATTTGGGGATTATATACTCGGCTCTTGAGTTCTTTAAAGGTTGCTATTTTTCCCGCTTTTTTGTCCATTGACCAAGGTTTACACAGCTGTGGAAATACCATCGCCTGCTGTAAACTTCCTTTCATGATAAAAACAAAGCAACCCTTCAACACAGAAAGACAAGAACCTTAAAAGATTGACCATAATTGGAAGTCAGCAATGGCAGACAAAAATAGTCCATTCAAAAAGATAGTATCAATTAATAGCATTTTACTTCACAATTTTAATTAGGGTAGGAAGGATCAGATCATTACCCTTTATATTGTCTTGTATGCTTACTATTTTCTGGTCAGAAATAAAAGACCAATGAATCTTTTACTTTTTCTTTTATTTGCATTTGTTGACATTACATTAAACAATATATTGAAATGGAAAGTATTGGGAAAATTTAAAGTGAGAACAATTGAGCTGTAAAGGTCTCTTTTCTAAATAATTCATGCTGATTCGAACTGAATTTCTTGGACTGAAAAGTTTCATCTTATGGGGCTGAAATTGTTTGCAGTTGAAGAGCTATAATAGGATTTATATTACATGCTTTCTTTGTTACCTGTTCAATATAAAACTGCAAATTAGTAAGGGTCTGTGTGAAATATGACTTGAGGGAATTATGGGTGAATTGGTTTCAGATGCTGGAGAGATTGTAGCTTGATACAAACCAAAGATTTCATTGGTATTGAATTGTGAGATAAGAATACTATATGCTAAATATTAATGAAAAAGTTTTGAGTGAATCCGAAGAAAGCTTAGATTGAAATTAGAGAAATCAAAAACAAAAGCTAAAAGGCATTTTCGCAATTTAAAAAAAAATAAATCAAAGTACAGCTACTTCAGCAAGATGCACTTGCAAATACTCATTTTGGTAAGCAAAACATGAACGAACCAAACAAAAACATGCATGAAGCCTATGCTTCCAATGATGCAGATGGTTAGAGATCTAATAAACATAAAAGCATCAAGCTATTTGACAATAGTTATGATACAAGAGTTAAAACAAGGATTCCTAGATAGGAAACCAAAGATCAAAGATCAGATCAATAGTGAATGTGTCTTGTACTTAATATCAAAGATCAAAGAAATTTATACTTAATTTCTCAAAAAAAAAAAAGTGTCTTGTTCCAAATTATGATATTTGACCTAAAAGAAAGAAGGCAAACAATATTGTGCAAATTTTATTATTAAAATTTAAATATTTTATTTTATTTTTAAAACTTAAGAATAATATTATAATTTACTTAAACCTTATTTTTATTATAAATAGAATGCTCAAACTATAAAAGAGCATAGTTTTAACACATTCAATATTATTTTTACTCAAAATTAGAGATTTCACTGTTTTCTTGATTAAATTCCAAAAGACCCATATTAATCTGTGAGATTAATCTTATTTATCATGTTTTCACTGCATCAAGTTGAAAGGAAAGGGTTTGATATAAAAATGTGATTTTAATGAAGAAATTACCAAAAAACTTCATATCAATTGATCCAGTTGAGAGTTTTGTCTGGGCAACAGATAAAGTCATGGATTTTAATAAATACAGGGGAAGGACCGAAATCTGGAATCATAGAAGATACCAATTTCCTCAGAGCAGAGAAAAAATTCAATCAAAATTGAAATTCTTTACTTATCATCTTCTTTGGCATCACCCTCCACAGGGGAAGCATGAACTTCACCATCTTTCTCATCAATCTTGGGATCTTGTCCCTCTCTGGCATCTCCAGAGACATCCTGCAACTATAACAGTTCACAATGCATTAATCAAAGTTGCTTATACTACTACTATATATAGCTTGGAAGCAAATAAGAGTGCAAATATAAGAGAACTCTCAAGATAACTTACTCCCAAACTTCTGAGACTAGCAGCAACATCATCTTGCTGCTGCTGGAGTGTGCTCCTCAAATCTTGAAATTCCTAATTTCACTCAAAAGAAAGAATTTTACATTAATAAACCATCTGAATATCAAAATGATAGAAATATGATAGGGATACCACTTACTGATCTAAGTTGCTCAACTTCAACACTCAGAGATTTCTTCATATCAGACAGCTCCTGCATGAAGTGTAACACATTATATCAAGAAAACAACTAAGCTAATAAGCATAAACCATATGTCTTAAGGAATAAACTCCGAGAACAAAGAATAAAAAAGAATCACATAAACTGGTTCCTATTTTTATTAGTTTCTAATTATGAAAAAGAATAATGTTCTTTGGACTCGAGCACGTTTTTGAACTGGAAGCACTTTTCTAGGTGCCAAAGTTTGCCAATGGAAGCAACTCTGTAACTGCATCAACATTTTCGAAACGGCAACACAAATCCTGATGCCATAGAAAATGTTGTATCTATCAATCCCTTCAAATATCGTGCTGCTATTTCAGATGTTTAAGAAGCAAAATTGGTGCATTACAATGAAAGTATGGCATTCAACAAAAAAATAAAATAAAAAATAAAATAAAAATAAAAAAGACCCACATAATGCAGCGCAATATAATTAACTATGCAAATACAATTAAAGCAAAACAAACAATAAACTTACATCGCGATAAATCTTCACTTGAGTATCTAACTTTGACCTCCAGTTTTGCAAATCCTAAACCAAATAAATATCCTTTTACAATTGCAATTAAACACCAAAATTACCTTGTGAACATAACAAATGTATATTGTTTACATCCACCTGTTTGAGCCCTTGAATTCTATTAAGCAACTCTGCCCTCGATTCATTCAATTCCTAACAACAAGAACAGACTTTCAGAAATACGGTAGGCTACTTTAAATTCCATTTCTGGTTTCTGGGAAAAAGAGAACATTAAACGAAAAAAATAACAAAAATGGAAAACTCACCGCGATTTTCGAGCCAACGGGGGTAATATTTTCTTTTTTCTGCAAAAATAAATAAACAAATATGATGTAAATTACATATAATAAAGGAAAGAGATAATCAGAGTATGTGAATTTACTAGTGCAAGTGAAGCAGGAGCTGGCACGGAAGAGGTCGAATCAGAGTTATCCATTAGCAGAAACTGATTTCGATTTTTTTTTTGTAAGCTAGGGTTTCGTTGAAGACAGATTCAGTAACGTTGTTGCTGCTGTCAGATTTTGATGTTCGATTTTTGATCTGAAAACGAAGCCGGAAGAAAGATAAAGAGTTTTTGTGTGAAATTTTTGAAACACAACAGAATGTAGTTTGAATTTGGGGTTTATGGCTGTGTTTGGGCGGGCAAATGAAAACATCGAAATAAAATTGGGAAATCAATCAAATTAATCACTTATGTTTGACGCAGATCACGAGGTGATTATTGAATGAACGTATGGGTGGGGCCACCTTTGATTATTGAAGTGGAAGTTAATCTTGGGTATAACTCTGTGAACGCTTCTGAGCGTACTTCGTAAACGTGGCTTTATGTTACTCGTTCTAGTTGTAGATAACCTTATTTGCTTGAAATTGGACTGGACTGGACTGGACTGGATGGGTGAAAATGGACCCGCATAACAAGCCCAGACTAGTCCACGAACATCTTTTCTGAGATAACAACTTTGTGTCCTAAATTTTGATGAAACAACATCAAAAGAGATAGTTTGGGCATGTTTAGCAACAGAGGTTACAGAGCCTTAAGTCTCTGAATTCTGATGTTATGTTAATGGTAGTTAGAAATAGAAACTGTTATTTATTTTTTTGTAATTACGTATTTACCCATACTTAATTGTTAATTGTTGAAGTTGATTAATTTATATTCGTGAATGTTGTTTCACCAAAACTCGGGATCTCAATTGTTACTCGGGATCTCAATTGTTAATAGCTAGCCGGTCCAACCGGTCCACCTAAAAGAATTTTAACAACAATGCCGGGGATTCTAGCCCGATTCTTTACGACTTTACCTTTAGATTCTTTTATTTTTGTATTTTGATAAAATAATAATAAGAGAGATTTAATTCCTAATTTATTTTGATGCTTTTATAAATATTTTTTAACCTTAATTTATTTTTTCTTATCCTAAAAAAATAATAAATTATATTTACAAGTCACAGCAATTTTTAAAAAAATTTTATGTAAACATAAACAAAAAAAAAAAAGAAAAATATATTTTTCGCAATATTATTATCCCTCCCTTTCTCAACTGATAGAAAAAGTTAAAACATATATATATAATATTAAATTAATATAATTTTACTATAATAAATAAATATAAAAATTAAAAATATATGTGAAAAGTTTTTTTTTGTTAAATAACTTGTTTGTCTATCGAAAAAAATAGAAACATAAAAAAAAGTCATAATTAACATAAACAAATTATCTTCAATTAAAATGCATAATTTTAAACAAACATAAATAAAACAAATTGATTGAATTAAAGAAAAAAAATGACACCGTATAGATCGAATCTAAATAAAAAAAATACGAAAATAACTTAATTTTATAATACATTTACTGAAATGACTTTATTCAAAATTTATTAATAAAAAAAGCGATTTAACATGAACACAAGTGAAACAGAGTTAATAAAAACTGCAGAAATATTGCTGAACCAACAGCTATTGCAGTGGAGAAGTAGCAGCAAATCAGTCCAGAGTCAGGAAGAAAAATTTAGTACAAGCAGCAGCAGGACAGCAGCAAGGACAACAGCATCTATAGCACCTGTAAATAGCAACAAAACAAGTAGAAAAATAGAAGCAGCCAAGGCGTGTGATCAGGGTCCTAAAGAACAGATTTCTGCACCTCTAGAAAGATTTCCTGGTGCAAAATAGGGTGTCAAAATGTGATCTATTCTCCAGGATGCAATGGCTATATTATTGCAGAGGTGCACTCCCAAATGCAATAATTTAGAACAACAATATAAATTTTTGTGGATGAAGAAAATAATCAAGAACAGCAAGCAAGTATAATTGTTCTATGAAAAATGGCTTCCAACTCTTATATTTGTCGGTCCGTACCTCCGTTAATATAGTTGAAGGAAATTTTTGCTGTTATGGAATGTTTAATTACCGCAATTTTACCTATCGTATAACTGACATAATTTGAAGAGAATTTAATTTTGTATCTCTCCATTTGCCACAAGTTGAATTGAAATGCATTCATTCTTGTAACTCCACCTCTAGCATTAACCAAAAATGAAATCCATTTCAAAATGCAGACTTCACATTCCATAACAGCACTATGTACATGTTTTGGAATAACTACAAATACAACATCAGTATCTACATGACATCATAATCATATTAACCTTTCGGAATTGAACCCTCATTTTAATCGAGTTTGTATCTCTCGTATTATTGTTTTTATCGTGTGAAAAAGAACTTTCACGGAAGTATAATGCAACCATGAAAGATTAAATTTGATTAAAAGAAGTAATCAGGCGATTGATAAATATTACCGTTAACAAGTAAAACGTAAATAATTGTAGCATAATTCACATCAATACAGAAATCAATTTCACGGAACAAGAAATATAGCTGTTGCTGTTATTCAAATACTTCCATTATCGTTTGAACTGGTGTCTTGATGACTTGCAAAATTTGCACCACTTCTGCCATTGAAGGTCTGCTTGATGGTATCTGCGAAGTGCACACCAGAGCCAGTTTGAGTACCGGCAAGACCTCAGCTTCTGGGTAATCTCCCATACTGTGGTCAACACAGTTCAACACATTGCCTTCGTCGAGCAAACCTCTCACATGGTCACTTAATATCATGACATTGTCTTCTCCGTACTCAACTGGCCTTCGACCAGTTACCAGCTCAAGGATTAAAACCCCGAAACCATAGATATCACATTTCTCATTGACCCTTAAGCTCTGGCATGCTAATTCTGGTGCAACATATCCTAATGCTCTCTGAAATCTGTTGCTCATTACATGTCGGTCAGGCTTGGTCAGAAGTCTTGCCAGTCCAAAATCCGAAATCTTAGGGTTGTGATTCTCATCAAACAGGATGTTGCTTGGTTTAATACTGTAGTGAATAATGGGTGGTCGGAAAGAATGATGCAAATGAGCAAGACCTTTTGCTGTTCCGAGGATTACTTTGAACCGGTTGGACCAAGATAGAGGTGGAGTAGAAGGAAGCCTTTCATGGAGTTTAGCTTGTAAGCTTCCATTTGGAGCATAATCAGATACCAGGAGTTTTAACTGAGGAGTCCAGTAGTATCCCTCCAGGGATATCAAATTCGGGTGCCTTACTTTTCCCAGGACTCTAACTTCTCTTTCGAAGTCTACAGGATGTTGGATTATATCAGAAGTTACTAGTCTTTTAACAGCAACCTCCCTTCTTTGTGCTCCCAATGAGACCTTGTATACATTTCCAAATACTCCTTCGCCAATCTCGGAAGCCTTTTTCAGGAGGGATTCAGGATCGATACTACTACATTCAGTGGATGCCCTTGAATCAAACAGAATCAGCTTCCCTGATGCTGCCGAAGCTAGATTTCCGCTTCCGGACTTTGAAGAACCTGAACACATGCTTTCCACAGCAGCATCCACAAAAGCAAGCCTCTTTCGAGCTGATACATTTAACAAGCTGATTAATATCACTCCAAATGCTATCAGAACAGCTGCGATAATAGCAACAATGGCAGAAACGCTAAGGAACGTGCGATGACTAGTTCTTCCGGGATTTGAAGAGGGTTCATTCTTCTGTCTGTCACCACCTATGTGGGTATTGTAAGCATTCGGATCAAGGACAAGAGGCTTTGATACGTTCATCTTGCAAGGTCCTTTCAACAAGGGAGAGCAAATGCCCAAATTTCCCTGTAAAGCACTTGAGTCCAATGTTGGAAATACACCACCAACAGGAAGCCTTCCAATCAGCCTGTTATACGATACATTTACTGCGAGGAGATTTTTCAATTTTTCAAGCTCTTGTGGTATCTCTCCAGTTAGCTCATTGAACTCCAACTTCAGAATCTTGAGCTTGGTCAAATTGGATATGGATCTAGGAATGGAACCACTTAAATTATTGTGGGACAAGCTTCTGCAAAGAAAAGATTCACCCACATAAAATCAATAATAATAGGAAGGGAATTTCCTTTTCTATTTAAGAAGAAAAGAAAACAAGGGTAGATGAAACTTACAACAAATAGAGAGAGGTGCAATTTCCAATTTCTTCAGGAATCTGGCCAGTCAATGAATTTCCATCCAACTGAAGAATCCCTAAGCTTCTAGACTCGCATATATATTCAGGAATTGAACCATGTAAGGCATTATTTCTAAGGTCTAATTCTTTTAGGCTCTGGAAGTAGCCCAGCTCTGGAGGTACCCGTGAATGAAGATCATTTGATGATAAATTTAAGTACCTCAACTTGGCAAAAAGTCCCATTTCTGCTGGAATATTACCGGTGAGATTGTTACTTGACAAATCCAGAATCCGAAGAGATTCAAAGAGTCTGCTTGAACCTGGAGGGATGGAACCCACCAGTTCATTTCCTGAAAAATCTATCGCTTCCAAACCCAAATCAAATAACCCCACAGGTATGCTACCATTCAAGCTATTACCCCTTAATTGAATCACGGACAACTTTATGCAGTCAACCACAGAGGATGGAATGTTTCCTGTTAGTCTATTGTTAGACAAGCTCAAGCAGTTGAGGGAATTCAAGTTACCAATTGATGAAGGGAGGTTTCCTGTCAACTCATTGTTGGAGAAATCCAGAAATTCTAGACTGCTTAGATTACCAACCCACTGAGGGAAATCACCTGTCAGCTTATTGTTTGCTAAATTGATAAAACTCATTGAATCCAGCATTCCAAGAGACACAGGCAACGTTCCTGTGAAAAGATTATTGCTAAAATCCAACCTGTTCAAGTGTGGGCAGAATCCAATGTCCATAGGTAATGACCCTGAGAAGAGATTGCTCTGTAATAGTAGCTCCTTCAAATTATGAAGGGCTAGAACTCCTTCTGGTATAGAACCAGAGAATGAATTATGGGAAAGATCCAGCGTCCTAAGCTTTTTCAATAACCACATCCCCTCAGAAAATCCTAGGTCACCAGAGAAATTGTTGTTGCATAGTTTAAGAGTGTTCAAAGAAGAACATCTAGACAATTTGCTAGAAGAAATAGGACCTTCAAGCATATTTCCAGCCAGCGAAAGGTATCGGAACGATAGACAGTTTTGAAATAGATCATCAGGAACTGGTCCTGAGAGGAAATTGTCAGAAAGATCAAGAAACTTTATCGAACTCATATTCGAAAGAGAAAGAGGAATACGACCCGAAAGACCATTGTTACTCAAGTTAAGCCTTTCAAGACTACCAATGAGACCAAGTTCAGGACTAATATTACCAGTAAAATTGTTATGCGAAAGCGATAGCACCTTCAAGTGCTGCAACTTCTGAAACCCTCTTCCGATCTTCCCAGATAATCCCAAGCCATCTAGTAATACTTGAGAAACACGACCATTCACAGGATTGCACTGTATGAATCTCCATGAACATGGGGAGTTATCATCTTCATTCCAGGATTCAAGATGTGAAGATGTGTCTTGAATCTCTGATTTGAAGACTATCAGGCCTAAAACATCATCGTTTAGTTGAATAGAAGCAGCATTGTCCATGTCCGAAATACATCCTTGCAATTTCAATACAACCACCAGCAAATTTAACACCAGTTTTATAAACTTCACCTTCATCTTCATCATTCTTCAATTTTTTTTTTTATTTCACTAATTATGTTTTCTTATTTTAGCTACAAGGCTAGACAACTGAAGAGCATAGCTTTGGAACATGAAATCGAAGAAATCTAGTGTTGTTGGGGGAACTGTTTGATCATGCACTACCCATTTAGAAAACGACATGACCGTTCACGGGAGTGCTAAGAAAATTCTCTTTTCAAAGTCTACGAAAAATATGTTACCCTCCAATATTTTAGGATTCAAACAACAGCTACTTAAATTTGAAAAAGTGACAAAAATCCCCCAAGATTATTATATTTTGTATATTTTTTTTGAAAAAATAACATTAAAGATCTCAAGTTCTATTCTATTACTACGATTTTAAGTGTGTGAAGTTGAATTATCAATATCACTGCAATAAAAAATATTATAAAACACAAAAACAATTTTAAAATAAAAAAAAAAATTTAATTAATAAATTTTTATTGAGTAATGTGATATTCGCAGCTCAACTACCACAATACTTAAGATATAACTTAATATTTTTAATATTATTCTTTTTAAAAATCTCGTTTGAGATTAGAGAAAAATTTTGTTTGCAAAAACAATATTTGGAGAAGGACTCATTTGCAACCATCTCTTACCCAGTTTGTCTTCAAAGTGTGCAATTAAACTCGACTCACTAAAATAATATGGTATGAATGTTTCTTTCTTGCTCACATCAATCAATCGGAGTAAAGTGTTCGGTGATTTATCATAAGTTTGGGATGTCAACTAACGGTCAACAAATATTACAAGGGAGGTAATTGATCTTTTTCCCAAACCTTTTCACAAGTTAAAGTTTTCCAAAACTTCATGCGACATTCTTGAAAATACCCAATTTTTTTCTTGATTTGATTGGGTTAAAAGCACAATAATTGGTCCAATCCAACAAGGCTTGATGCTCTTCCTGACAATTCCCATCCATCCAAGGCTTCTTTTGTCCGGAACTGGCATTTCATGCTATCTCTTCGCTGTGCTTGTGACTCAATTTGTCGTCTCTTTCAGCTTCTTTCTGCAGTCATTTGGAATTTATATCAAATGTTATATAAATAATAAATTAACCAGTGACCCATACAACTCCATATTGTCAATGTCAAACTAGCAAACACAAATTCAAAATGAAACGGCTATCATAGAAAAGTTTATTAACAAATATTTTAATATGATAAATTATTCAATATAAATTGTCATCAAGAAATTAACTTTGTTCAAAAAATTATGTAACACAAAATACAAAATAAATATTTTAATTTATGATGAAGTTATTTTTAATATTACATAAATTATTTATAAAATATTATAATTTTTAAATTTTTATGAGCATTCGTGAAAAAAATAAAAAGAGGGGAAATATCATCACACATAATACTCCTGTGATTACTTTTAATTTATTTTTTATACGGGTTAAATGTGGTATATCCAAATTGGAATTGGGTCAGAACATGAATTGACCCTATCCCATTGATGGACCCTCATACGGATCGGGTCCAAATTTAAAAAAATTTGAAATTAAGAAAACAATGTTGTTAAGTTTTATAAAATTTTACATGCTTAATATAATGGAACAATTTTTTTTAATGGTTTTGCTAAGACACTTGTTAACATTTTTATATTTAATAAATTATATTTTTAATATATTAAAATTTATCATTAATTATTATATTAAATATTAAAAATTATTAAAAATAATAAATATAAAAATTTGAATAAGTATTTTAAAAGCACTCGTTACTAATTTTTTTTAAAATTAATTAATTATCCATATATTTAATTTTTGAGTAATATATTAGCAATAAAATTTTTTAAATTACTTATACAAAGTAATATAATAGTATTGTGTGACTATCACGTGTTATGGTAAGAGAAGAAAAATAAACAATATGGGATATATGGTAATCATATAATATTATTATGATAATTTAGATAAAAACTTTGTATAACAAATTTGTATCCTTATTATTATTTTTAGTAACCATTTTAACCCTTTTTTTGTATAAATTTATATATATGAGACCTAATTAAGTATAATAGAGAAACCCTAATTTCCTAGCTCATCTCAACACCGAATGTTAGTCCCACTTTAACAAGAAATTAAAAAAAAAAAATTAAATAATATTCCTAATAAGCTTTCAAATAATGAATTGTTCTATATCTATACCCTTCATTTAACTCGTTCATTTTAAGAGAATTTGGGATCAATTATCATTTCCCCCCTCTTTTTTAATCAAATATTTTATTATTTTTGTAAAATTATTCAATATTTTTTCAATTTGCTATTGTAAAATATAAGATTTAGTTTGATTTAATTCTAATTTTTTAAGAATAAAATTGAAAACAGTAGGGATATGAGAATTTAAAAAAATATATTAAATTAAAAAGTAAGAGAAAAATGATAATTATCCAGAGAGCTTGTCTACAATATATTTTTCTATATTTAAAAAATCAAAAAAATAAAATTTTATTAGTAAAGAAATAAGTTAACAGTCCATGATGAGTACAAAAAAATGTGCGTCCAGTAAAATTTAAATTTATTATTTTACACTTTAAAGTATGATTAACTCTCTCCATTTATGCATAATTTTACTCTTTGATATAAAATTTATTTTGTTTGTAATTTTAATTAATTTTTGTTTTCATGCAGTTAATGTAAAAAGGTCATAACTTTTCATCTAAGAGAGTTATTGAGATGAATCTTGATCCATTGAAAAAATAACTCATTGGGTTAAAACTTTTATATTTGATCCAATCATCAATTCGGGCTCTAAGTTATATTTTTGAAGTCATAAATCAAGCCCATTATTATTCCAGTCCAGTCCAACCATACTTCAGTACTTTACACATATCTTTTGATAATAATTTCAGATTGACCTGAGACAAGTAGCAGCTGAAATATAATTCAAATATCTACAACTTTTATGTTTACCATAGAATCTAAATTATTTATCTTTGAGGTCATCCATGACGTTTTTGTGGCAACTAAAATATTTCAACTTCTTTCGTCAAAGTTTTTCACTTAATTGTCAAATATTACAACTATTTATTTTGATATTTAACTCTCATGTTTGCCTATAAATAAGAGTACTATTTTATGTTCTAGGAAGGTAATAAATGTAATAGATGTAATAGAATTAGTTTGTAATAAAATTTTATTCTCTAATCTCCATATCTTTTTAAAATACTAGCTAAACCTAGAAAGTTGATACTAAGGATGTATGGTATGTTCTTTAGATCTCATCTTTATTTTTATTATTAAAGTTCTTTTGATTAATTGCATATCCATGTTTTGAAAAATATTTTTAAGCATTTAAAATTCTTTGACTTTTATGTAGACATTTGGCACATTAAATACTTGGAAAAACTTTCCTTTATTCATTATAGACATATGGCATAAAGAGTACTTTAAACATTAAATGTCTTAAATGTTTTTCTTACATGTTTTTATCAATTAATTTAAAAACATGATTTTAATCAAATATTGATTTTTTGAAGAAAATATATTTTTCGTGCATCAAATAATTTTTATTTTTCGATTGGGATAACTCTTTAGTTAATCTCAATTGGGTTAAATTTTTGGCATCGTTGCCAAGGAGTGTAATTAATTAAGATAAAATTGATCATATGGAAGACTAAGCCTCCTATAACTTTTATTTTCATTTATTTACTTTTCTTACATTTTATTTTACTAGTAATTTATTTACTTGTTATTTATTTTTTTATAATTTAATTCTTATTATTTTTATTTATGTTAAGGGGAAGGCTTTATCACCTCTTTTCATAATTTTATCTTATTTATATTTGTGTTAAGGGAAAGGCTTTGCCACCTCTTTTATATTATTGTGTTAATATTTTATTTTGTTAGTCTATAATTATTGTGTGTTTTGTTTTTGTTTTATTTTATTTATACTCAATTAATAT
>JAVXUL010000010.1:4100743-4119214 GCA_035590515.1 Trichilia minutiflora
CATCATATATATATATATATATATATATATATATATATATATATATATCAAGCAAATCCAATCCATCAGATAAATCGTATCTCATTTCAAAATCATATGAAAACATATACGTATATACACATTTTCATATACAAGGAAGTAATATGCATAATCACTTATAAAATACTTGCACATCATTATAATCAAAACCAAAACAAGTTTTAAATAAAATAACCAAAATAGAAATAGTTCACTCACAGTTTAGGGAGGGTATACACTCCTTAATTCCCCTCATTCCTTGGCACATCACGCGGATTTCTTGTTCGTGTATCGTCGCCTAAACAAATATATCAAAACATATTAATATACATTTTTAAACCTCGAATGAAACTCGTATACGTGAGATGCATGTTGACCTGAGTTTTCTAAAATTAATTTATATGCGTAAATAGTTAAAACCCTCGTTATTCATCCAATTATCCATATATTATTACCACGAACCCACATTTAGGCTAAACTAACGTATGTCAAGTCGTTTTTACGAAATTGATGAGTGGATCACATAGGTTCGTTGAAAACAATAACCCGATCACTGTTCACACATATCCAAATTTTTTGAAATCTCATTTTTAGCATCTAATGATTTATTCAACCTTTTTACAATTTAAATAAAGCGTAAAAATCACAATGCATGCGATAGAACTAGCTGAAAACTTGTGAATAAATAGTAACAAAAATTGATAAAACACAAAATAAAGGCTACAGACGGGTTAGAATTAATGCTACTAACCTCGTAGAACCATTAGTTTGCTTCGATTTCGTGTAGAAGTCGAAAAACCCCAATTGAAAGCTGAAGCCCTAGATCTCTCCTCTGCAATTTCTGTGCTCTTATCAACAAATAGATGCCCCCAACATGTTAGTAATCGAAAATACGAGTGATTGACGATGAGAAACCAAAAGATTGCAATAATATGGGTGTTGGGTATAGATGGCAGAAGAGAAAACATGGGAAGGGGAGAACAGAAGAAAGGAAAAAGGAAAAGAGAAGGAAAACGTGAGAAATGGGGGGGTCAACCCCCTATATATAGAAAAGGCCAAAATTATCATTTTACCCTTAAGTAATGCAAAGGAGAATCTTCTAGAAGAGGGCAAAAATCATCTTTTTGCACCCGTTCGATTGAACAAAGCAAGGTTGTTCGAACAAATCCTTCGACACTTTGAAAAGTCAGGGGACTTTTATTTTGTCATTTGAACGAATCCTTACTCGTTTGAATGAGGCAAGCAACTCAGTTGAATGAACATGTCTTTCGATCAAACAAACATTTATTCGGTTGAATGAATTCCCTATTCATTCGAACGATTTTGAAGCCCCAAATTTTTTATGGAGTCTTCAAAATGTTAGTCAAACGAATCACCCTATTCGGTCGACCGAACCCGTTAAAAATAAAAAATTTTATTTGAATCCTTCTTAAGTTTGAAAAATATCATTGGGATCCCACTCAAAATAAAACTATCTCTTAATTATGTTGAGGTCTCTATGTTTACGAATTCAAAACTCTATCTTAACCAACTTCAATCCCCAAAATAAATATACAGTCACGATGGCGTGCCAATTATATACAATGCAAGCATAATTACATGTACAGTAAAAATGTAAAATTATCGATATGCCCTTGGGATTTAGGCACGGAGCTCATATATATAGTGGAATTATTCTAGAATTAATAATTCCATTGATTTAATAAAGAGTTTATAATTAAAATTATAGGTCCGTCGGTTTTCTTATCGTCTTCTAAAGTTTTATTAATCACATATTCAAGAAAATAATAATTAATTAAAAATTAATTATTTAGCTCCTTTTATTATATAAGACAATTAGTTGCTTTCAAAATTATATATTTTATTATACAAGACAATAAGATTGTCTAATATCTTTATTTATGATATAAGACAATAAGTTATCTTAAACTATTACTTAGACATGTAAAGAATTTTATCTTTATATTTTACAAGATAAAGATAAATGTGATTTTATTTTTATTTATTTAGAGATACAATTGGATTTTATTTTTATATTTTATAAGTTAAAGATAATATTTTATTTTATCTCTATTTATTTATTTTAAAGATAAAATTAGATTTTAATTTAAAAGATAAAATTAGATTTTATATTTTATTTAATAAGATAAAGAATTTAATCTTTATTTATTTATTATTTTTAAAAAAATTCTAATCCTATTAAAATTGAGAATCAAAATATTATATAAAGAGAAATGTTCTATTTTGTAATTGAGAGTTTTTGAAAAAACTTACATAATTAAAATGAAGGTATTTTCTTAACTAAATGTCCACTTGTCATGATTGTAACTAGTCGTAATTGAAAGATGTCACGTCCCAGTAAATTTGGAATGAGACCGATAGGAAAATAGGTAAATCCTGAACCCCTTAAGCCTTATACATCATGTAACTTATATACGTACTCGTTATGACCTCTTATATAAGATTGAATTATTTTCTATTTGCTGCTCCTACTCACGGTCCGGTGAATTATTTTCTATTTGCTGCTCCTACTCACAGTCCGGAGGTGGCTTTCGGAGAGGTTCGCGGTTGGATCGACTCTAGTTTCTAACTCGTCAAAATTAATTTGACAATTTTGTTCTACTTAACTATGCTTGTGTTTTGGTTTTTCTAATCGCCATTTGCTTCCCAACATGACCAAGTTTTCATGAATCCGTACATTCAAATTTTTTAAGCAACATGCATGCCAATAAATATGCTGACATATGCACAAACATTTAGCTAAGAAAAGGAAAGGCAAAAAACTAGTTGATGACCATAGCTGTTCGGGGAAGCTGTTTAGATCTGCTTTTTGGCCGCTTGAAGGGTAGTTTCGCAAGTTTTTGTTGTTGCTGGGGAAGCTGCTTTGGTGACTGCCGAGAAGCAGAGAATGGTAGCGATAAGAGTGGCTTTCGGTGGCTGTCTAGGAGAGGTTTCGGGATTGATTTTGCAGGCTGTTCTAGTGTTGCGTTGGTGCAGTTTGTGGTGAGAATTTTAGGGAAGTGATTTTACTGGCTGTTGGCTTCTTGATGGCCCCTGAATCCCCCGGTTACGCATACTTATTTAGACGTCCCATTGACTGCCAGCTGGCATCCATTCACTCTCAGAATTATGGGAATCTTATGAATATTCTTTTCTGTTTTCTGCGGGTGTTGAAAACGAAGTGAGGGATTTTGATTTGCTTTCTTGTAATTTCAGGCTTTGAGTTCTTACTTCTTTATTTTGTCGATTTAATTCTCGTAGAATTTATTACCAAACTTAATTTTTAAGAACCTTGCATCTTGGTCCTTCCTCCTTTCATTAAATCATTTGTTTATTAATTTCAAAATTAATTTACAACATTTAAAATTGAATTTTCGAATTTGAAAAAAATTGAACGCAAAATTGGGTTATGACACTGGGCAACGATTACCTTCAATGACTTTAAAATTTTGCAAATTCTCTGATAAGCTATCAAGTTCAATTTGTTCAAAGCAATCAATTAACTTCAATTCTTTATGCCCTTTCTCGATTGAAGATGGTAGCTTTTCAACTTTTGTTAACCTTAAGCGACTTTAAATATTGCAATGGCTAAAAGAATTTTGGAAAACTCTGAAGGTTTGGGCAGTATGCAAGATAAAGATAATAAAGAGATTTCGATTTACAAATATATATTTTAAAGATTTATATATTAATTTTAAAGTATTAAATGCTCATAAAATTATAATATATATTAATTTATTTAATTTTGATTTATATACATTAAAATTTAAATAACTAAATAATTGATTTAAAAAATTATATTAAAAATAAGATTTTGTTTATATCTAAGAAATTTTAATCTATCAAATTAAAAAAAGACATTAATTAAATTAATCTATTATTTTTATTAAAAAATAATTTAAATAAAATTCGTGATATAATCTTAATTTAAATAAAATTTAAGATTTAATCTCTTAATATTTCAAAACATAACACTTTTTATATTCCAACACGAAACTCTTTTAGAATTTAAGTTTTTATCACCACGCCTGCGGTTTACCAAAAGTGAGACTGCCACATGGCATGGCATAAATCAAAGGATTCTGTTTTGCTCGTAATCCATCGTGGTCCTCACACCCAACAACGCCCATTTAATTTATTCCTTAACCTATTAAAATAGAAGTCTCCGCTCCCCCACCGCCGCATTTAATTCCTCGTCAACCCATTAAAATGTTGAGATATTGTTAAAGTCAATTAATTTTTTTTGTTCAAACAACAAAAGCTGCCATTCAAATTACGAGCGAATGATCAATACTCTTATTTTGCAAAATGATAAAATATCTTCTATAAAAAAATTTAAGATAAAATTTTTTTATAATTTTTTAAAATATTATTTATCTATTTATTGAAATATATATATATATATATATATATATATAATTGAGGGTAGGAAAGTGATAAAATCTTTTTTATTAAAATTCAAATTTTATAACTATTTATAAAATTGCATAATCATATAATTTTTTAATACAATCCCTATTAAATAATACATACTAACAATAAAATGTTAATGTATAAAAAAAATATAAGATAAATCTATTACTTTAGATATACTAAAAATTAATTAAAATTTTAGAATATTAAAAGTGTTATTATTTTAATTATATAAATAGTGAATTAACAAATAATAAGAATGAGGGATTTTGAAATAGTGAAGTAGTAAAGTATAATATGCAACCTCCAAAGGGGTATAGTAGGCAATGATCGGCACTTGTGTTATGGTTCTGTATTCAATTCCCCATATGGTTATGTTTTTGTAAGAGTTTAGGGTAGTTTTATCCCGTGTTTGATATCGCTGTCCGTGATTCCTATACCTGTATCGAAAATTGGCTTCAAGACGGACGTTGTGTGATATACGAATACGTGTCCTCGGAAAAGGTGCCTAGTTTTAAGTATGGTTGGACGTCGCAATAATGATTGAGTACGTGAGTTTTCTCGTATAAAAAAAAAGTATAATATGCCATCTAAGTGGGAGACTGTTGATTTTAATTTTTTTATATGTGGATTAATATATTAAATAATAATTATATTATCTATTATCTAATTAAATAGGGATATTAAGTGATTTTATATAGGTCTTAAAAATATTTATTAAATGTGGACTGATAATATGTAGAAGTCTAATATATACTAATTATAATTTATAGAAATCTAATTAACTTAGTATATAAAAAATATTATTAAGGTTATGATCATTGAATTAGATTCAAATCGTTATTTTTTGCCTTACTTTATTACAAAATAAATTAAAACAACAATAAATTCAAAATTAGAAATACTTAATTTTAAATAATTATAAAATTAATGATTGGAAGATATTAAAGTTTAAAAACTTGTTTTATTAAATATAGATTCCTGTAAATATATTTTTTTATTTTTAATTTATAAATAATTATTTAATAATTTACATGTGATTCTTAATTATACCTAATTATTTGTACGAAGATCTAATAGATCTAATATTATCTTCTTATATTTTTTTATTAGAATCAATGATACCAACTACCACAAATCGGTCAATAAACTAAACTGATAATTTCCCACAAACCTTTTCGAGAATTGAAAGTTTCCGTTCCGAAACCTCAAGAGGTATTTTAAAATACCCCTATTTCTTATTTAGCACCTGGGTTCCTTTGTTTTTCTCTCCTTTTATTTATTTATTTATGTTTTATATTTTGCTTTCTAATCGTTCATTTTTTGTTGAAAATAATGATGTGTTTGTTTCGGTTTGAGAGTATTTTCAGTTTCTCATTACTTTTCATTTTCTGTTCCCTTGTGTTTGTTTATCTTTTTGAGTTCCTTGTGTTACCAAACACTTCTCCCATGCGTGTGACCATGTCTCCATTTTTATTCTTAACTCGATTTTTTGTTACAATTAATTTTATTCTTATTGACATCATTAAATTCTACATTTTATAATTTATACAATAATAAAATTAGTCACAATATACTACTAAATATCATTTAAAATAATAAAAATATTGACTAACAAAAATAAAAAATATTTTTTAATTTAATAAAACTAAAATATTTTTTTAACCAAATTTTAGATGGCCTTAATGCTCTTTACTCTTCTTATATTTGCTTTTATTAATATTGCATTAAACAATATATTGAAAAGTCCTTTCGATGAAAACAAAATAATGTATTGAAATGGAAAATATTGGCAAAATTTAAAGTGGGAACAACTGAATTGTTAACGTTCTTTTGAACTGAAATTTCATAGACTGAGAAGTTCCATCTCATGGGGCTCAAATTGCTCGCAGTTGAAGAGCTATAATAGAATTTTATAATATTACAGCCATTCTGTGCTACTTCTTGCCCAATATAAAACTGCATATTAATTAGGTGTCAGTATGAAATATAACTGGAGGGAATTACAGGTGAATTGGGTTCAGATGCTGAGTGATTTTGACAAGAGATAGAAGCTTGATACAAACCAAAGATTCATCAAAAGTTGATTAGGGCTTTCATAGAAATTGACTATTCAAATGTAAGATAAAAGTACTAGATGTTAAATATTATTGATAAAGTTTAAGTGAATCCCACAAAAAAATTTCAAAGTAAGCAAGAGCACCACAATTCCAAACAAAGCCTAGATTGAAATTAGAGAAATCAATAACAAAAGCTAAAAGGCATTTTCGCCATTCAACAAACAAATCAAAGTAAGTTACTTCGGCAATATGCACTTGCATATACTCATTTTGGTAAGCAAAACATGACTAAACCACACAAGAACATGTATGCTTCTAATAATGCATATAGTTGGAGATCTAATAAACAAAAGCATCAAGCCATTTGAGAATAGTTGAAAGGAAATGATTTTGATCTGAATAAAAATGTGATTTTAATGAAGAAATTACCGGAAAACTTCATATCAACTGATTCAGCTGAGTGTTCTGTCTGGACAATAGACAAAGTCACAGACTTTAACAAATACAGGGGAAGGACCGTAATCTGGAATCACAGACAGATACTAATTTCCTCAGAACAGAGAAAAAATGCAATCAAAATTGAAATTGAAATTCTCTACTTATCATCTTCTTTAGCGTTACCCTCCACAGAGGAAGCATGAACTTCACCATCTTTCTCATCAATCTTGGGATCTTGTCCCTCTTTGGCATCTCCTGAGACATCGTGCAACTGTAAAAGTTCACAATGAATCAATCAAGGTGCTTTTACCAAGACTATATATAGCTTGGAAGCAAACAAGAATGCAAATAAAAGAGAACTCTCAAGATAACATACCCCCAAATTTCTGAGACTAGCAGTAACATCATCTTGTTGCTGCTGGAGCGTGTTCCTTAAATCTTGAAATTCCTAATTTCATTCAGAAGAAAACATTTCACATTAATAAACCATCTAAATATCAAAATGATAGGAGTATGACTGTGACACCACTTACTGATCTAAGTTGCCCAACTTCAACACTGAGAGATTTCTTCATATCAGACAGCTCCTGCATGAAGTGTGACACATTATATCAAGAAAACAATTAAGTTAATAAGCATAAACCAAAGAATAAAAAAATCACATAAACTGGTTCCTATTTTCATTAGTTTCTAACTATCAAAAGAATAATGTTCTCTGGCCTCAAGCACATTTGCCAACTGGAAGCACTTTTCTAGGTGTCAAAGTTTGCCAATGGTAGCAACTCTGTAACTGCATCAACATTTTCGAAACAACACAAATCCTTATGCCATAGTACTGGGCAGAATTTGTTACAATAGAAGATGGTGTATCAATCAATCCCTTTAAATATCCTGCCACTATTTCAGATGTTTAAGAAGCAAAATTGGTGCATTACAGTGAAAGTATGGCACTCAACAACAACAAAAAATAAAAAAATTAAATAAAAAGACTCATGTAATGCAGCACAATATAATTAACTACCCAAATACAATTAAGGCAAAACAAGCTATAAACTTACATCACGATAAATCTTCACTTGAGTATCTAACTTTGACCTCCAGTTTTGCAAATCCTAAACCCCAAAAAAAAAAATCCTTTTAGAATTGCAATTAAACACCAAAATTACATTGTGAACAGAAAAAATATATATTGTTTAGATCCACCTGTTTGAGCCCTTGAATTCTATTAAGCAACTCTGCCCTCGATTCATTCAATTCCTAATAACAACAACAACAGACTTTCAGAAACACTGTTGCTACCTTAAATCCGATTTCTGGTTTCTGGGAAAATGAAAACATTAAAAAATTAATAAAAAAGAAAACTAACAGCAATTTTCGAGCCAACGGGAGTAATATTTTCCTTTTTCTGCAAAAATAAATAAATATGTAAATAATATCTAAATTACATATCATAAAAGAAATAGATAAACAGACTATGAAAATTTACTGGTGCAAGTGGTGTAGGTGCTGGCACAGAAGGGGTTGAATCAGAGTTATCCATTAGCAGAAACTGACTTCGATTTTTTTTAAAGCTAGGATTTAATTGAAGACAAATTTAATAACGTTGTTGCTGCGATCAGATATTGATGCTTGATTTTTGATCTGGAAACGTAGACGGAAGAAAGATGGAGACTGGAGAGTTTAGTCTGTGTTTGAAAATTTTGAAAAACAACAGAATGGAGTTTGAATTTGGGGTTTAGGGCTGTGTTTGGGCGGGCAAATCCAAACGATTAAAACAAAATTGGGATATCAAATCAAATTCAATCACTGAAATTTCACGCAGGTCACGAGGTGATTATTGAATGAAAGCCCAAGTATGGGGCCACATTGATTATTGAAGTCCAAGGTAGTCTTACGTGTAATTCCTTCAATGCTTCTGAGTGTCCTTCATACACGTGGCTTTATTTTACTCGTTCTGGTTGTAGCTAAACGTATTTCGTATGAAAATATATCTGCCCAACAAAGACAGCTCAGCCCAGCCCAGCCCAGTTCATTCCACAAATGGGGTGTCAAAAACTCGGGTCCTGAATTTTAATCATAAAAAAATCAACCATATTATTGTAATTATTAATTTCGTATAATGCTGCTGTTAAGGGTTGAATTGTTCAAAGTGATTAACTTATATTCATAAAAGTTGATTTACCAAAACTCAGGATCTCAATTGTTAATAGCCCGATAATTAATTATTAATCGTGGCCTTTAATTTTCTTTTTAGTGCCACACATAATACGTGGTCCACCCGATCCACCTAAAAGATTTTAATATTTCACTGAGATTTATTATTTAATTAATTAATCGCCGCAAAGCCAGATTCTCTGTTGAACAAATCCTTTAGCTCTCTTGTCTCGCTCTCTTGTATCAAACTAATCCTTTCCAAGTTATTACGTTAAAACTTAAAATAAAAGAAAAGCGAAAAATCAAAGTGAAAGAATAAAGAATTTATCAAATATCTTACCAAGTCACAATAAATCCAAGTCAAAACGCGTCGTTTTTGGTTTTATAAATAATGAGGCTAAACCCTTCTAAAAACTAAAATCCAAAAAAGTTCTTTCTTCCGACCAAAGCAAAAGGAATTAATAAATAAATAATAATAATCATAATAAAACCAAGCCAAACACGGCCTAGGAAAACACTTGACGTAAAATCAGATCAGTCTCTTTTTGTCTGACGAGGTTCTTCATCTACTGCTTTTGTTTCTCGTAACCGAGTTGTACTGAAACTCAATTGCCACTCAATGAGTCAGGAATCGTTCATTTACAGCTTCGTGGCACGTGGCACGATGATCTTGGCCGAGTACACCGAGTTCACCGGCAACTTCCCGGCGATTGCAGCTCAGTGTTTGCAAAGATTGCCGTCTTCTAACAACAAGTTTACCTACAACTGCGACCACCACACTTTCAACTTCCTCGTTGAAGATGGTTACGGTAATTTTCGGACAATTCTCTCATTTATTCATTTCATATTGAATTGAAGCTGAAGTAGTTGGATCTAATGTGTAAGATTTTAAGCAGGTTAACTGCTGTGTGTATGTTAAATATTCGCTATGTAATTTCTGTTAATGGAAGTTTTTGGAATTTATTAGTGAGTTGGGAGGTAATCCATCTACATGTGTGAAGACCAAAGTGTCAGTATAATTGGTAGTTTAATGTTGCAAGGTTAAATTTTCAATCGATGATTAGCGCTTGATCCCTGTTGATGTTTCAATGAGTTCAAGCAGTTTGCATGTGCTTATCATAGTTGCATTTGGCCCTTCAGGAATTTGTGTGCCTGGAAATATGCCTTGCGTTTCAATGAGTTCAAGTGGTGTGCATGTGCTTGTCATAGTTGCATCTGGGCGTTCAGGGATTTCTTAACCTGGAAATATGCCTTCGTTTGTCGACTGATATTAGACATTCATTTGAAGTTATTGCATATAACAATAAAAATCTATATATTTTAGAGAAATTTCAGATTTTTCTCTACTAATTTTTTCATTTTTAGGTTGTTGGAAGGTGGGTTTAGACTGTTATAGTTATTCATTTTTCTTTTGACTGATGTTTGAGGAGTCACATGCCCTTGATCACCCTATGTGATGGAAGTAAATTACTTCATTTGGTGTCATTAAATGTGTTATATGGAGTTTTGACATAAACAGGCCATTGGAATTGCACCTGTTTCTTTTTATATGTATCGCTAGGGAAGGGTCATTACTAGAACTGAGTACCTTCTACCGGAATGCTTCATATAATGGGATTTTAATCAGAATGTTCTGGTTCACAATCTTTATGCATCAAAGTTTTTCCAATGACCCAATTAGCCCTTAACTCTGGTTATAATCTATAGGTTGTGCAATTCTGTAGTTGTTTGCAAATTAGAAAAGTGGTGTTCTCCATGAAGTGATTTAGGTGTAATTGTCATAGGATTACTGGTATTGTGCATAGAGTCATTACTGCCAGTACATTAAGTATGTCAATTCAACAAATACTATTGTCATAAGCCCTTTTTTCATTTCCTAGTCATTTTCTGTAATTTCATGTGAGGAAATTTGTTGTTGTCTAATACTATTTACAACGCTTCTTGCAATTGGCAGCTTACTGTGTTGTTGCCAAAGAATCAGTTAGCAAGCAGATCTCGATTGCATTTTTGGAACGTATGAGAGCAGATTTCAAGAAAAGATATGGGGGTGGTAAAGCAGATACTGCTGTTGCCAAAAGTCTCAACAAAGAGTTCGGGTATATTAATTGTGAAAATTGTCAAACATTTATGTTAATTTCTTGCTGTATTTATTCAAAAAATTTGTAGTTAAATGTTAATATGCAAGTCTTAATTCACAGGTCAGTTATGAAAGAGCACATGAAGTATATAATTGACCATGCGGAAGAAATTGAAAAGTTAATAAAAGTGAAGGCTCAAGTTTCAGAAGTCAAAAGCATAATGTTAGAGAATATTGACAAGGTAAATAAATTACCTAAAGAGAATGTGGACAACTACCATAAATTCTATTCACTTTTGTACATTTAATCTTTTTTACTTTTGGTTTCAAGTGTTTTCATTCATGCATTTATGTTATTCTCATGACATACTGCTAGAAGCTTTAATAAGTGATGTCCTTAGCGGAGTTCATACTTCTCCTTGTCAGACAGTTTCAGGCTTTACATGTACATGGGTTGTTGGTCTCTATGATTAGGCTGGTGGTGAACATTTTGAGATTCTCTGTTGGAAAGGTGGTCTTAATGGTTGACACCAAAAAATAACATACCCTTAATCACGTCTCCCTTTCAGGGTGTTTGAATTGTGTGCTTAGTTTTGTTCTATTGTCTGTTTTATGGATTAGTTGCATTATGGTGCCAATTTCCGTATGGCTACCTCATAGCCCGCCTAGATGATGTGAAATAGGTGATAAATCATGAAGAGAAATAAGTTCTTTACTCTTTCATTTGATCTTATATATTCCTTTCAGGCTATTGACAGAGGGGAAAACATTAAGAATCTAGCCGACAAGACCAATAATCTGCATGAGCAGGTAAGTTTAGCATGACTACACTTAGTCATATTCATCTCTATAATACACCTAACAACTCTTTTTGTTGCATTTTCAGGCCCAAGCATATAAGAAAGCTGGAACACAAGTCCGACGAAAGATGTGGTATCAAAACATGAAGATAAAGCTGGTTGTTCTTGGAATCTTGTTAATCCTAGTCCTGATTATTTGGCTTTCCATTTGTCATGGATTCAATTGCACCAACTAGTAATTCTTCATTTTATACAGTGATATACAGTACAAACTGAGTTTCTTCGACAACATTTGTTCTGCAGGGGAGTTTTGGTCTGATCTTAGTGTTATTGTGTCTTCTTTGCAAGTTGATCAAGAGGGATTACAGAGATGCAATTGAAAAATATAGAGAGAGAGACAGATCTGTATCATGTGTGTTGTACCATCTGCTGTCAAACTCTTTACTGCAATTTTATTGTATTTTTTCAAGGTTTTTTTTTTTTTTAACTCGAGTTATATTCTAGGACTCGATGATAAACAAGATTTTAGTGCAGTGATGAAATTTTATAGCAATAAATATTAACGCAATTGTATAAATATCATATTTGGCATCTTTTAAAAATGATTATTTATATTTTTTTAGACAGATAAATAAATAAATAAATACGTAAAATTTCATGTTGCTATGTAAATAAACTTGCCGAGTATAATACACTGATGTTCTTTTGGATTGCTGCCTTTATGTTGTATGTTTGTATGTCAAAGTGTTCCAATTGAATAGTTAGCAATTAATAACTTACGAGTTGTTAAAAACTAGAGGCCCATCTCTTTGATACCGACTAATCATACTTCTGAAACCTCCTCTAATTGGGCCTTGATGGAAGTTGAAACCAGTTTCCTGTCTGTGTTAATGTACTTAACAAATTGTCGTTTTGGCACTATTGCAAAGCTAAACATGTTTGGTTGATTTTCAAGTGAAATTCATGACTTCTAAACGACAATTTGGTAGCATTATTCAGAGAGTATTAGCTGAAATTTATATTTTAAATTAATTGATAAATAAAAAAGAATTAAACGCAATATAATTTCATTAATTTATTTGATGAGCATATTAAAACCGTCATAACTTTTTTTTTTTATTGCATATCTTATTTTTATATTCACTACCAATAAAAATATAAATAAAATAAAAAGATTTTGAATCAAGAGTATCACTTTCAAATATTCTGCCCTAATTATATGTTTCCTCTTCAAATTAACAGAGGACTAGGAAACATCATAAAACTTAATTAATGTTATTCAAGCATCATGTATGCTTCCATTACATAAAATTGACTGCTGGTTTGAGATTTTGCAAGTTGTAATATCTTACCCAAACGCATTAATCTTGTCATTTTCAGAGGATTATACCTCTTAATTTTGTTCTATGAAGGGGAATTGATCCTATATTCTAAGTGTTTACTACTTTATTCTTGAAATGGATGTAAATGGTCTACTATCATTCTTTTCTTAATCAAAGTTAGGCATAATCCTATCATTATAGATAACCCAAAATCAGTCTTTATTAGCTTTAAACATATTCCCCCTTATAGCAAAATTCTCTCTTTCTCTAGAAGAAAAATTCCAATTGATCTATGCATATTGTATATATGCACAATATATATAGACAGATAGAGAGATAGATGTGCACAATATATATGTGTGCGCGCGCTCGTATGTGTAGCACTATTAATTGTAGATTACTCCACCCTTTAGTACACCCAATACATTTTTCTCCTCATTGTTTAATAAGTTTATGGAGAATAAGTTCATAAACACTTGGGCAAATCCATAAGCAATTTTATTTAGAAGATACCCCAAATATGTTATTAGTCAGCTTGAAAATTAATTACTAGTTAAATTTAAGAGAGAATTTTTTTTTCTTTGATTGCTAATCATCATTGATTGTGCCATTGGCTCTTTTCATTATAGTGCTGTACAGTTTGCTGCTCCTACTAACGGATAGAAAAATCAAGGTATCATGTCCTTAATTCCCACTTAATACATAAACATATAGTATTAAGGTTCATAAATTCTTTGTAGCATCGGCATAAAATTAATTTTTGTAATTAGAAATAATCATATAGTATTAGGGTTCATAAATTAATTTCTATAAACATGCATAACTTTTTTTCTAGGAATAAAAAGCTTGTTATGTCACTTTGAGTATACTGTATTTTATAATTCAATATTTTTTTTAAATATCTCGTAATCTCTACCGTCCATGATGATAGTGCATTTTCTTCTCTTAATTAACTATAATTAATAGACAATAGCTTCTTAAACACAAGAACTACTGATAATTAACTAATATACCTATATCAAAAGTATTGATACTTTAATATCTATCTTAATTTATAACTATTGTCATATTCTATTAGCTACATTAGGTATCTTAAAAATATTTTAGCATAAACTACGCTAATAAAAGTGGACACTTCTTACAGAAATCTTTCCCAATTTCAAGTTTTATTCATTAATAATTAATAAATAACAAGAACCTACTTCATGAAATACACACACACATACACACAAAAACCCTAGCTATATGTTGATAGAGTTTACTAATTAAAGAGGAAACCCAACATATTGGTAACTATAGCTTTAGTGATTAGGATGGATCTATGCTAACTTTTTCTCAAAAAAGAAGACACACACACAAACCCTAAATAGATGTTGCTAGAGTTTACTAATTTAAGAAGAAACCCAAGAAATTGGTAGCTATTGCTTTAGTGATTAGGATGGATCTATGCTAACTTTCTCTCAAAAAAGAAGAGGTTTATATAGAAAGACATAACACATAACCCATATGTCGAAAGGATGATACAAAGTTTTCTTGCTTAGTTATAGGACTTAGAATTTTGGCTTTTCTAAGGGACAATCACATGGGCTTGTTGTTTTTGATCATGATTGAATAGAGCTTACATTTTTATCATTTGAAGCCTTAAAGTTTTCAATGATTCTATCTTACTGCTATGATATAGGATTAAAGTTTATACATGTTGGGAAAGGCAATGTTCTCTTGAATATTTATTTTTATATATAATAAAAATATAGTGGAAAAATATTTATACACTAGAGATTAAATTAAAGCTGATGTAGTATGTTTTGGAACATGGAACTAGATATACTGGGTGTCGTAAGGTATTGTCAATTTCTGAGTTGGCCATAAAATATTTGAGTGGAAAATATTCTAATAAAGCCACCTCAATTTTCCATCTTGTGTGAACAAGAATATTTTCATATTTATTCTTTTCTTGAGCAACTGAGTGTTTAAGATATCCAAAGGAAAAGATTAACTTCTAGTCAAATTTAGAAAAATCTATGATAAATAATCTTAAGTAATATAAATGTAGTCAAGATTAAGGCGTTGTGATTTTTTTAATTTGTAATTAACAACAAAAATTAAGTGTTGATGTGCAAAATCGAATGGCTATTGTACTGATTAAATAGGACTTAGGTTTACTTTGAACATCACACGATTAAAGTTGAATAGTCTTCTATTCCCAAGAACTTACAAACACAACGAAGTTTAGGGTAATGCTGGTTGTTCAACAAAAAAATTCCAATATCTAAGTCAGTAAGTAGTAAGACGACAGTGAACAAGAAAGAAAAAACAATAGAAGTTAAATGGAAAAAATTGTTTTTGAGTCGCCACTTGTACGTAGGTAGAGGAGAGGGGTCTATAAGATGATAAACAGTTGTTATCAAGGATAAAGAGTGTTAATCTCTTTTTTATTGGACTCGGCTCCCTTTTGAGAGATTGTTTACCATATCTTACAAGCTTTCCTCACATGAGTTCTTGAAAAATAGGATGGACGAATGACTTATTGCAAGAGATAGGCGTGTGCTACAAGATAACTTGTTACAAAAGGATGGCGTGTATTACAAGATTTTATTAACTATCAAGTAATCATTGCCCTATCCCATCATTGTTTTGATCACTTACACATAAAGGTTTACTTAATGAATATTTGTGTCATATAAACATTGATAAGAGACACACTTGCAGTGCTTAACACATATCCTCTACTATCGTACTCTTATTTTTAATATTGTTCGTCTCTAAAATAGATCAAGAATAAAGGCTTCTAGCTCAGTAAAGAAAATTTTGAGACCTTGTCGATACACATCCTTGAATGTAATTGAAGGTTTTGTCTCAAAGGATACTGTATAGTGACCTTGATGTCAACTTAACGTTGGTGAAGTCGATAAGAATCCAACCTTGAAAGTATAGTATTTAGGCGAAATTCGATTCTTGAACATGTGATAGAGATGATGACGTGGTTAAGGAGGTGACACGGCACTCTGATTAACTAAAAATGGTACTATAGTAATATCTTGATTCTTGGATCTAGATTTTCAACTAACTACTTCGATCACATGACCAAAATCCTATTTCTATCATTTAGTGGTGACAGTTTTTCTCCCCATCAGTAAGTATTAATCAAATACTTTTATCATATTTTAGAATCATGTCAATGCATAATATGAGTTACAAAATTACAATATGTCTTGTATCATAAAATATCTTAAGTGGATGAGTGCATTAAATCATGAAAGTGATAGTAACAATTAAAGAAAAAATTTAATAAACATGTCATGAATTTATTGAATGGTCTCATTCAAACTATCATGGTGTTGAAGATATCCTTTTTTAGATATTTTATTTGTGCATAAAATTTAATAAAGAAGAAAAAGAAAAATAGAATCTACCTTGAAGTGTGATCAAAATTTTGCAAAATTACTTGTTGAAGGGAAATTAAACAAGTTGGTGAAATTCTTTGTGGTCCAATAATAAAAATAATAAGACGGAGAAAGATTATCTTGAAAGAAGAAGAAAGATATCTAGTTTTATTTATGTAAAGGAGATGAAATCTTTTACACGATGCGGAAGTGTGCTGGTTTTGGTCGGGAAAGTAAGGATCAAAGGACCATAGAGCACGAGGATGAGGCTGCAAAAAATCGATTGTGGGAATTCTGAATAAAAAGAAGCTGTCTTGTGCATCCAAAAGTGTTGCAAGAAATCAATTTCCTTTGGTCTTCGTTGGGTTAAATTGGTGCAAGAATCTAACATTACTTTTACAGAATTTCAAGTTGATGTTTGCTTCTCCATAGACATTGCCCGTTTGCTTGCTCTATGTCCACACAGAAATTAGGATTCAGAGAAAATTACTTAGCAAATATTATATACATGTCCATAGATTTATTTGTAATTGTATATATAATACTGCAAATTTCAATAAATTAATATAACCTTGGACTGAAAGTTAGGAGTGCGAGTGCCGATGTTGCAACTACACAATTTTTGAAGTCAAGAAATCTACCTTTATATAGTCAGTTTTCGATGACATTTGAGCTGAATGACCTTTTTATTAACGAATTTTGCAATTTTAATACATATATTAAATTCTATCTATTTATGCAAACTATCCCACTAGTCAGAAGGTGGATACATCTTAATGGCAATTTGAGTCAAGGTTGTGCTCATTTTTCTCACAATTTTGTGGGTAAAAATCGCATTAGTCTAGACATAAATTCTAGACAATGCTAAAATAGTACTTGTATAAATTTTTAGTTATTAAATATTTATTTCAAACTTTTCTTTGCCTTCAAAATTTATTCTTAAGGTTAAATTTTGAATCAAGTAATAACTTAAAATATATCATCAATAATGAAATTAAATTTAACCTAATGTTTAACTTATATTTATGAATATGCATGCATATACGCATCAAAAATTCTAACTAATAATTTATAAAATGAGTCTTGGGATGTACATAAGTTATTGAGTCTTGATGATTTGGTACCATACAAATTTGTAAGATTACATACTTGAACTAGCACATTAAAATTGAATTTATTCCCCGAAATTGAAATTTTTAGTGTAAATCAACTACTATAATAATAAATCTCAAACATATATATACTCCATAGTAATACAATGACTCAATGAGCTGCATCAACACTACGCATCTGTCAACAATAAGGAAACAAATATGCTGTTCTTAAAATGCTTTATTATATATATTCATCAATCTCAATCTTGCAAGCAAAGCAAATACTAAAGTAATGAAGATTGGAGGTCTAGAGAGCTGAATAGTCAACAATTAGGCGCAAAGCAGCCAGCCCTAGTGAAAAAAACACACACTTCCAATTCCAACAACTAAAAACTGAGAGAAGAGAATCCATTTCATTTCATTAAATTGGTCCCACCCCACTTCGACAATTAAACCATTCACAGATTTTCGAAAAGGACACAAATATTATGCTCTTAATTAATTTATTTATCAATTATCCCTACATGCCCCAAGCATCCCTTTCCTTTCTTCTTATAGGAAATTTTATTCTCATTCCCATTTTCAATTCCCTTATTTGTTTACTCCCTCTTTGTTTCCTTTCACTCTTTCATCTTTAATTCCCGGAATAAACAATAACTCCATTTCATCAAAGCTTGTTGTTGCTTATGATCATAAGAACATGGACATGCAC
>JAVXUL010000010.1:4119314-4135115 GCA_035590515.1 Trichilia minutiflora
GGATGATACAAAGTTTTCTTGCTTAGTTATAGGACTTAGAATTTTGGCTTTTCTAAGGGACAATCACATGGGCTTGTAGTTTTTGATCATATGATTGAATAGAGGTTTCATGTCTATCATGTGAAGCCTTAAAGTTTTCAATGATTCTATCTCACGCTATTATGATATATAGGATTAAAGTTTATACATGTTGAGAAAGGCAGTGTCCATGAATATAACTTTATAGATATATAATAAAAAAATAGTGGAAAAATATTTATATAAGAGATATTAAATTAAAGCTGATGTAGAATGTTTGCAACCTGAAACTACATATATTGGTGGTCGTCAGGAATTGTCAATTTCTGAGTCGGACATAAAATATGTGGGGAGGAAAATGTTCTAATAAAGCCACCTCATTTTTGCTTCTTGTGTAAACAAGAATATTTTCATATTTATTCTTTTCGTGAGCAATTAAGTGTTTTAGGTATCCGAAGGAAAGATTAACTTTTAGTAATTAAAACCTAAAAAGATGCATGATAAATAATATTAAATAATATAGACGTAATCAAGATGAGGTGTTGTAATCTTTTAAATTACATCAGACTCTACCTTGAAATGTGATCAAAATTTTGGAAAATTACTTGTTGAAGGGAAATTAAGCAAGTTGGTGAAGTTTGTTTGTGGTCCAATAATAAAAATAATAAGATGGAGAAGATAATTTTGAAAGGAGAAAGATATATAGTTTTATTTATGCAAAGGAGATAAAATCTTTTTCACGATGCCGAAGTGTGCTGGTTTTGGTCGGGAAAGTATGAATCAAAGGACCATAGAGCACGAGGTTGAGGGTGCCAAAAATCGGTTGTGGGTTCTGAATGAAAAGAAGTTGTCTTGTGCATCCCAAAGTGTTGCAACAAATCAATTTCCTTTGGTCTTCGTCGGGTTAAATTGGTGCAAGAATCTAACATTACTTTTACAGAATTTCAAGAATTTGTTTGCTTCTCCATAGACATTGGCCATTTGCTTGCTCTATGTCCACACCAATTAGGATATTCAGAGAAAATTACTTATCAAATATTATATACATGTACAAAGCTTTATTTCTGATTATATATATAATACTGCAAATTTCAATAATATAACCTTGGACTGAAAGTTAGGAGTGCGATCGCAAATGTTGCATCTATAAATTTTTTATAGCCAAACAACCCAACTTTATATAGTTAGTTTTCAAAGAGATTTAAGTTAAATGACCTTTTTTCTGCCGAATTTTGCAATTTTAATACATATATTAAACACGATCTAATTATGCAAACTATACCCCACAAGTCAAGAGGTGGAAACTTCTTGATGGTAATTTGAGTCGCATTGTGCTCATTTTTCTCACAATGTTGTGGGTAAACTTATATAAAATTTTAGTTAATAATCTCAAACTTTATTTTTTACTCTCATAAAACCTTATTAAATCATTTAAAATTATTGTTGAAATCTTTATTTTTAAGGTTAAATCTTTGAATTAAGTGATAACTTAACATGTAACATCAATAATCAAATAAAAAATGACCTAATGCGTAACTTATATTTATGAATATGCTTTCCATACCTACATCAAAATTTCTAACTTGTATTTTTAAACATGCATGTATACACATGTATACCGACAATGAATTGGGATGTACATATGTTATTAAACCTTGATGATTTGCTACCATACAAATTTGTAAGATTACGTACTTAGACTATAACACATAAAAATTGAATTTATTCCCAAAAATTGAAAATTTTAATGTAAAATCAACTTGTACGATAATAAATCTCATGCATGTATATACTCCATAGTAATACAATGACTCAATGAGCTGCATCAACACCATGTGCACGTCAACAACAAAGAAACAAGTATGTTGCTCTTAAAATGTTTTATTATATATTCATCAATCTCAATCTAGCTAGCAAAGCAAACACTAAAGTAATGGAGATTTGAGGTCTAGAGAACTGAATGGTCAACAGTTAGGCACAAAGCAGCCAGCCTTAGTAGAAAAGAACACTTCCAATTCCAACAACCAAAACCGAGAAGAGAATTCATTTCATTTAATTAAACAGGTCCCACACCACTTGGCACAATTAAACCATTTACAGATTTTGGAAAAGGACATAAATATTGTACTCTTAATTAATTTATTTATCAATTAACTCGAAATGCTCTAAGCATCCCTTCCCTTTCTTCTTATGTGAAATTTTATTCGCATTCCCATTCAATTTCCTCTTTTCTTTACTCCCTCTTTGTTTCCTTTCTCTCATTCATCTGTAATTCCTCGAATAAACAATAACTGCATTTCATCAATGCTTTTTGTTACTTATGGTCGCAAGAACATGTGTCATGCACATGCATGCAGTCGCTCAAACTTGCATAGTATATATAATTGCCCAAAGTTTGTTTTTTCTTCTTCTAATTGAAAATTCAAACAAAACTACAATCAATCTATTTAAGGATATGTTTAGAATTAAGCTATTGAGATTTTTTTTTATTTCAACTTCAGAGTTGATATTTAAAATATTCAATAAATTTTTTTTTCCTTTTAAAAATGTATATCAAACTAAATTTCAATTAAGTTTGACCTTGAGGCTGCCTTAAAAATTTCCTAACTTAATATATATAACATGGTAAAATTCAACAACAAATTAAACATACGGAAAAAAAAAACAAAAACAAACAGCTGTTGTAAACGTATCTTAAAATATAGTTTCCATCATCGTCCAACCTTATTCCTTAATTTGATGCTCAAGATAGAATACGAATATCGACCACATGTAATTTGAAAAGGCTATACCACCAATATAATAATACTCTTACAAGTCATTTTCCTTTCGCCTTCTCTTGAATAGGTCTCAGTCTAAATATTTTTCTTCAAACAAACAACGAAGATTCCCAAGTGGGGTTAATTAAATAAAGACTAGTAAAAAAGAAATTTAAAAGAAAAAAATTAAAAAGAGAAAAAAAAACGGATTCCGTTCAGTCCTATTATACCCGCTTCGTTGATGGTACGTGTGTCCCAAACAATTGACCCAAATTCATTTTAGGACCCCTCTTCCCCTTGGACCCCACCTTAGCCTTCTCCATACTCAGTTAATTTAATTTTAATATTAAATTTTTTATCTCTCAGCTCAACTCTCTATATATATACCCTACTTCGCCATTGCCAACTCCATCTTCAACCTCACAAACCAAAGACTTTTCTTCTATTGCTGCCAATCCATTTGAGAAATTCTCAGCAAAATGTCCGGCGTTTGGGTTTTCAAGAACGGTGTGCTTCGTTTAGTCGAGAATCCTGTGGCTGAACGCAAAGTGTTAGTTCACATTCCAACCAACGAAGTGATTACTTCTTATGATGTTCTTGAGCGTAAGCTTACTTCTCTCGGATGGGAGAGATATTATGACGATCCAGATCTTCTGCAATTCCATAAACGTTCCACCGTTCATCTTATCTCTCTCCCAAAAGACTTCAACAAGTTCAAGTCCATGCACATGTACGACATCGTCGTGAAGAATCGTAACTCTTTTGAAGTCAGGGACATGTAGACCTATCTATAATAAGCATACTAATGTATGTCAAAAGTACTTCATTATTAGTTCTGTGTGCTTAAGAGGTTGGTTTAATGTTTTGTCTTCTTCCTTAATTTGCATTCTTCTGGTTCAAATCCAGTAGTGTTGTGATTTTCCTACATGGGTTTCAGAGTTTGTAGTATAAGTTTGCTGATCATCTCTTAGGGTTTAGGAAAGAAAGTTGATCTATAATTAATGTGGATGATTCGGGTTTGCTTTGCTTGTTAATTTTGTTTCAATGGTTTCTCAATGCTTACTTAGATTCTTCAGTTTATTACAATTTACACAAATGCTAATTGATTAAATTGACTTGGAAAATTGACGCTATGTGGCAATCTGATTTGATATGTTTTTATCGATGAATTGGCTAGTGAGGTGACTGACTAAGTAAAGGGGGAACGACAAGTCATCATATATTTATGAATAAATGCTTGTATTTATAATTATCAGCTATTATATATATAAGCTTATTAATATATAGAGGAGAATAAAGTGTTATTACACTTGCTGAATATTATAGCTTTTAGCTAAGAATAAATTTTTGTGTTGGTTATAGTCGTATATGTGAAAATAGGATTCAATTCTAGTAGGGGTCGGGGTCACGTGAGACCACGTGTTTCATTTCCAATTGCTAACCAACAACATATGGATGCATGCCACGTGTTGATGTATACATAACCAAGTGGGAAGAGGTCATCTATGCAAATTGGAATTCCATCATAGTTGTCACGACTATCACTTCTCTTTTTATTGAAAAATGCATTCACCTTTCAGAATCTCAAATTGCATTTATAAAACTTCCATGAAAATGAAAACTTCAGGAAAATCTATATACATTTATGTTGGGTTAATTAGATCGGAATCTGGTAAACTGAATTGAAGAATGTTTATAAGATGATGAACAAAAGATTTTGTTTGAAATTATAATATTTTTACAAAAATTTACTTATTTTTAGTTGATAATTAATATTTTAATATTAAATAATATAACAGAAACCGAAACTGACAACATGTAGAACAGAGATAAACCGCAAGTCCATCCCCACCAAATGAAGGTGGAGTTTCCATAAGCTAATTGAATTTGCCAGCTGGTTCACAACTCTCGTACAATTAACTCATTAGCATTACTTTATAATAAATTAGTATAAGTATAGTATAAGTATGTAGTAATTTTTTTTCTTTTAGATAATTTAGGATATTCAGATTTTGTTCTGATTGATAGATTTAATTTAATTAATCTTTAAAAAGATACTAATTGAATATATCATCGTTCAGATGCTCCATTTAAATTACAAGTAATAGAGTAATATGTTAAAATCAAATTCAAGATATATACGCAAATTATATATTTTAAACTCAATCCATCATCTTTATATTACATCCATAAATAATAAATTATCGTTTATATCTTTTCAATATAGTATCACGCATCGATTTCAATTAATACTTGATCCTAAAATTAGTTACATGGAGGACCACAGTATTGATTATAGGTTGCTAGTTGTGTGGGCTACCATTTTTTGATAACACAGAGGGCAACCACATGGATAAATCAGAACTTGTTTGCATATTAGTAGATGAGCCTGAAAGCTGAAATCAAATTGAAAATTTGTGCAAATTGATGGATGCTCCATTGAATTTTGTGATTAGGACCTCCTAGATGCAACAAGGAATCATGCAATGTAAGCATAGTCGTAACAATGACAAGTAATTGCCTGTCAAAAAGCTATGGTTGATTAATAGATGGTTTCATCTCACAATAATTATGATTTTAAAAAATGCATATTTTAATTTGGTTGATTAATATATGCTTGCAAAGTTCAAATTCTCTTCTTGTTTTGAAGGTAATTAAAAGAGTTTCCTCTCTTTGGGTTAGAAACTTCAGTTGACAATAACTTGCGTTGCATATATACCATAGTCCACTACTTGGACGGCTACATATATGTATGTAGTCAAAAGAGAAAAAAAAAAACTCAAATTTTGGATAAAAGAAAAACAAGGACAAAAACAAATAGAACATAAGAACCCATTCTTTTTTCCTTTAATTCTTGTCTTGTGCATGCATGAAACCAAGCAATAAGGCCTCTTGGCTAAAGCAGCTGCCATTTACATAATGCATAGCTCCAAACAACAGGTCTGCTAAAGTTTCGAATATCTATTATACTGTTAGCCCTAATTTGCTGGAGCTAGCTTTGCATGTGCAGCACCAATATCTAGCACTATAAACTCGTGTGGATAAGGCTCTTATCAACTCGTGTCTATTTGGTAGAAAGAGAGAGCCCATATGCAGATGCAGTCATGCATATATCTAAATTATATATTCACGTCAACGCAATCCAAGCCCACTGAGTAGTCAGTTCAAGTTTATGGCGGCCATTCAAAAGAGAGAAGAGATCATGATATTGATATGATGATATGATCAAATGAATTATCAAACTTAGAGAAAAATGGTCTATGGACTGCTCGCAGACAGACTTAAAAAGCACAGAGAAAAGGGTGATGGAGAAGAAGAGAAAGCTGCTGCAATTGCAGTGGAGCTTTGCTAGCTTTGCTTTCTAACTGGATCCTATCCATCTATCCAGAAAGAAAGGATCAGGCAAGAGAGATTCCACTTTGTCTTCTCATGAGTTTGATTTGACGGCAGTCCCTTTGTCTTCTGATCTCATATGCACTCACAGTCAAGCTCATTCGACGCCGAAGAAAGTTTCGAGCGAAAGCCGCAGTTCCTACTGGGTCATATATTGTATCACCGGTCAATAACATAAATTAATAACATAAATTTGTTAGCGGGTATTTTATTTTTGTTGTATTTTTACTTAATTTGCAATTAAGCACGGCAATTGAAGTATCATCACTCTATTTCCATACATATATCATTATTTTGTTACTTATACTTAATATGGGATTATATTATCAGTTGTACAGATATAAACTAAACTCCAGGTGCCAATTTGCCGTTAGTTGTATAAATTCACATCACTTCAATTTAAAATACATCATTTATATAATAACAACACATGATATTATATAATCAAATAATAATAATTCCTTAAAAACTAATTTAATTAATTTAAATTTTATCTTGAAAGTAAAAAAAATTAACCCCTCTTGTACCAATTTTAAAAAGGGAGTATTTTAAAATTTAATATGATAATATATATGCATCGGGCTCACCAATTTTTTTTTAATTGACATTTTATTATGAAAATTAAGTAAGAATTTCATTCATGTTGAAGGGATTTTCAAATTAAACTTATGGGATTGAATGTGACCCATCTAGACTAATGCAGAAACAAGTCGGTTGTCTTGTTACAAAGTCAAATTAAGGACTTTGAAGTTAAAGTTAGGGGATTGAAGGTGACTTTATTGGATATTTAATAATATTTTTAATATAATTTTATTATTAAAACACTTTAAAATTTAAAGTACCGAAGCTTTAGATTATACTTTCGGTCATTAAATTTTTTTGAGCTTGAAACTGCAAATGATGGTCTAATATTTCTAGAATAGTTTAGCAACGTTTAGGGAATTTTCTTCCAACAAGAAATTATAGAAAGTTTACAAATATTAGTGATGATTTAAATTACATGAGAGTTAATGGTCTTCAATACAATTGTTAGAAACTGAATACAACTCCAACAAATTGCTTGAACACAGCGCCCAAAAAATGCCTCCAATTTTTTTAATATTCAAACAACATAGATAACATATGGTCTAAGCTTACATGTTAGACCAAATGATGACATGTTATCTGGGGGTTGTCTTTAACCTTTATTCCGATTTGTACCTGGTTTCTCCATTTTTTTGCTATCGTTTTTTACTTTTCAAAAGTTAAAATTAATTTACATTCAATTCATAATTGGATTCTTAATATTGTTAAGCACTATAATACATCGAAAAATTAAAAGTAAATGAAAAAAATTTCAACCCTTTTTTTTTTTTTAATATTCAAAGAATATGGACTATATGTCATCTAAGCTTGCATATTGGACCAAATGAATGACATGTCATCCAAGGATTGACTTCAGCATCCATTCAAATCTATATCCAATTATAAGATTAGGTTATTTCTCTGTTTTTTGGTCATTATTTTTGATGTTTTAAAAGTTAAAATCGATTTAAATTTAATTTATTATTGATTTGTAACATTATTTGACACTATAACATGTCAAAAAATTAAAAACAAATGAAAAAGATTTTGGTACAAAACTAAAATTTTTTATGAATTCATAAACTTAATAGAGTTTTTAACACAACTCTACATCAATTGTTGGATACTTAATAGCATTTTAAATATAATTTAATCATTAGAATACTTTAAAATTTAAAATGCGAAAGGTTTAGATTATACCTCTAGCTATTGAATTGTTATGATTTGTAGTTATAAATGATAGTACAGTGTTTTTAGAAAAACGTTCAACAGCCTTATGAATCTCATAAATTTTTTGTTTATAGAAGTTTTTTTAAATTCATAAATTCAAAACAGAAGCTTTAACACAATTCTATATTAATTATTGGATACTTAATAATATTTAAGAGATTTTATCCTATATTTAATATCATTACGTGTGATCCTTGTACATACATCCTGTAATTTAGAATGACTGTCAAATGATTCGTATGATCTCGATCCCCAAAAGGTTACGTCGATCTCATGCAAGACTAGACTCCTCAGTGATAACTGGATGTAAAAGTTTCTCCTATATAAAAAAAAAATAGTATTTTAAACATAATTTAATTATTATAATACTCTAAACTTTAATATATGAAAGTTTTAGATCATTTTTCTTATCATTAGGTTTCTCTAAATTTAAAATTATAAATGATGATATAGTACTTTTAAAAAAAGTTCAATAATCTTAACAACCTCATAAATTTTTTATTTATAAATTTATTAATGGTTTGTTATACATTGAAGTTGATGATCATAGAATATAATTGTCAAAAATTAAATACAACTAGTATAAACTGCATGGGCCACCTTTT
Source organism: Trichilia minutiflora (assembly GCA_035590515.1). Taxonomy (NCBI): domain Eukaryota; kingdom Viridiplantae; phylum Streptophyta; class Magnoliopsida; order Sapindales; family Meliaceae; genus Trichilia; species Trichilia minutiflora. The sequence continues at coordinate 4,127,884 of JAVXUL010000010.1, forward strand.
TATCTAGACAAATGCAAAAGCAAGTCCATTATCTTGTTACGTAGTCAAATTAAAACTCCAAAGTTATGCAAGTTTGATTGTCTGATATTGAGACTTTCAAGCAAAAGATCAATAAACCTAAAATTCAACTACGCCCCATTTGGCAACAAAACTCCACATTGCCAATGCATTGAAATCTACATAAATAATATTCAAACAACGAGATTCCCTGAAGGGTAGCCAATTTTCCACCAAAACAACCAAAAAATACATGATACAAATTGGCACGATTTTTTATATTCATAATTGACTAGAATTCTTCATGAGTTAGGAATTTTTGGGACCCGTTTTGATTTAATTTCCTGAAAAGCACTTTCACATTGTTGTATAATTTCTAAAAGCACTTTCTAATCAGGCGCCTACCTTAATTTCCTGAGACACTAGCTAAGCTACCTAGCCTTAAAATGTGGGTGAATTAGAGAAGAAGAATATATACAATTACCCATTTAATATTTGTGGTGTGGTTGGCAAGTTATGACTTGTACACGTTTCTGAGTAATAAACTAACCATTTATTTAATTATATTAACCAAGTCGATGAAAAAGGTTGTCTTTTCTATGCCTGCACTCTATCACGCATGCGCTCTATCAGTTGATGCAAGTCAGAGTTAGATACCATCCAGGGTAGCGGAAATGGGAATGGGAGACAGTCAATGAAATGGATAAGTTGAAACTAGAGTTTAAATTGGAACATAGAACAAATTGATGACCCAAAACAATTTTTTACAATGAGGTGTTGACATATTCATCAGTTCGGCCTCCGATGTCATGGAGTATTATACTATATGTTTGTAAATTTTAACCTTCTTTTTTAATTTATAAAAATATAATTTTAAAAAAATTCCATTAAAACACTTGAATATATATTACAACTGAAACATTAAAACGGATCTTGATCGATTGATCAAACACTAAGTACATCCAAATATACCCACAAATTAACATATTAAATTATAGATAAAATACTACAAATCGTTCACAACAAAGAGCTGTTAAATAGATCATTGTTACTAACAATTTTGGAAAAACGTTTTGCACAATATGTCAATCAATGGGGTTATTTTTACCATAAGGTGATGTGCATGATTTTGAGCCTTTAAGGAATCCCTCCATGGCTCTTTCATGTTGCGCTCAAACTCTAGATCCATCTGATCTTGTGATTAACTTTTTGTTAAATTCAATCCACAGGAGGTATTTTAGATCCGGATCCAAATTTTACAGATCAAAGAATATCTGTAAAACCACACAAATAACAACAAAAAAATATAAATAAAAAAAAAACACCCACCATAAATACAAGATTCGGAGAATTATAACATTCACTCTACATTCACAGATAGAAGAACAAAAAGAGAACAATACAATAAGATATAAAAAAAAAAGAAGAGAAAAATTTATAAATTTTCATCACTAAAATGGGAGAAAAACCCTTCTTTTTTAATGGTCGACACATAAGAGGGACTACTAGTGGATGGAGTAGGGAGAGATTATGTAACAAAAGAGTTGGAGAGAATTACAAGGAAAGATTTACATAAAACTAAATATACCAATATACCATACCCATACCAATTATTAGATATGTATTATTAAGGTTTGTATTTTAAAAGTACATCAATTTTGTAAATCTTCATTGATAAAACTATTTACTAAGATAATATATCCCAACAAGCGCATCTAGTGTAGTGGTATCATAGTACCCTCCCACGGTACTGACCGGGGTTCGATTCCCCGGATGCGCAGATCTCCTTTTAATTTTTTGTCTTCCATCTACTAGTTTCATCATCTTTGCAAACGTACGTTGTGCTTCTCTTGTTCATCGACATTTACTTGTTCTCTTTGGCTCCATGGACCATGAGATGTTAAGAAATTTAGCTACACTGTATTCAGTTTCGGAACGGGCGTGATCGTTTATTTTTATTTACAGTAGTTTCCTCCCTTGGCTAAAAGGCTTCTTTTAAAACTAAACTGTTACATTCTTTCAATCTAGTCTGTGACATACAAGAACGAGTCCGTAATTATCAACCAACAGCCTCCAGTTATCAGAATTTACCCAGTTAACAGAATTTCATATATTTTATTCGCAACAACTTTCTTTCAGCTGTTTGAAAGCAGAAGGGCCGGATGATTAATGAATTTAATATAAGTAACATGATGTAAAACGAAAAAGAACATTTGTATTTGCAAAACAATAAGATGGTAAACCAGAGAGGTGATTTACTTAATATGCTTGCATATAGCATATTAAGTCACGACATTCAATTGGATACCAGTATTAAAGATAATTTAGAAGCAGCAAGATACCAGAAATGAGACAAGTATGTCTTGTACCATAAGATCATTTTTTTTTTTAACCGATGTGTCCGGGTCAACTTACGCGCATCTCGACTAATACTCAAGGGAGACTAGTGCAGTATCCCACCGCCACGACCCACCGCTTAAATTGCGGACAATCCACGAAATCGAACCCAAGACCGTGCATCTAACCATACAGTTCCAAATTCACTCCTGCCAACTGCACTACCCACAGGTGTGTTGTACCATAAGATCATGCCAGACCATAATTAATGAAATGCAAATCTTATTCCTAAAATTTTTAGAGAATGGATCAAGAACTCTGTTCAGTCAATTTGAACTATATCAAGCAGGACTAGAAGTGAGAACCATGTGCTTAGGGAGATATCCAGCGTCACACAGTCACAAAACAATGATGTAACTGGCAATTCTCCTTTATTTGGGAACTTAATTAGAATCGCTTTCCTTCAAAAAGAAAAATGAGAATCACTTAAAAGTGTGTGCCTAAATTTTGCTTACACAGGATATGCATTCTGCAAAATACAGAAACAACATTGACCCAAACTTTATTACTCCAAAACTGAAGTAGAAAGAATTAAAAACAGCTAATAAACTAATCTCAAATCAATCCACTGAATATTCAATTTAACCATGACTTGGGGAAAATGTTAGCATATGATCATCAATAGAACCACAGACACGGAAAACTTACAACATAATTGAATAGTCCTTTGGTGTTATTTGACACAAATGTCAAAGGTCATATCATGATCATGAAACCACTTCCTCATTTTCATACAGCAATGCAACCATAAACAGAGGTTTCCAGTTTCTCCCTCTTTTAATTAAAAATTCCCAGCAAATCAAAAGCCTAAGCCAACTCAAAACAAGTTCAATTGGTGAGCTTTATCAGCATTTCAATCAAACACATTCAACTTAATAAATCAAATATGCATTCAAACATAACATAAAGAAATAAATACATATGCAATTTAAATCGCATAACAATATCATGCATTTGTATATTCGGATCGGATATAGTGATAAACTATATAGAAATCATAATCCAACTGGTAATAATACAACAAAAACAATTTAACATAACTCAAACTTATATAACAGTTTGACATAACTCAAACTTATATAGATCAAAGTTCACAAATTTCACTAATCATAACTCCAACACTTTCGAACTCTATACTTCAAATAATAATTAGTCTAGTATGCATTTGAACAAAACCAACAATAAGAAAACGAAGTTCATTATCTTTAAATTATAACAATTCAATAAATTATAAGTAAACCTCATAAACTAAAACCACATACAAAATCTCTCAATTTCCCGCAAGCAAACACTAACCTATTTTCTTAAAACTCGAAATTTGCTTCAAAGCTCATCCTCCATCCTCAAATATTCCCCAATATCAGCCTGGTGTAGCACCACAATCCCATTGGGATCAAGCTTCCGACAATCTTGTGTGGTTTTTGCCGCCACACCAAACCCTAATGGCACATCAGACATCGAAAACACCACAACACCATCACCGGCCGAAATACTATCGGTTATCCTCCCTAACCCACCTTTTAAAACGTGGTTTCCGTACAAAAACGACATCTCCGAGGTGGGTTTTATCCAAACTTTGTGTCTGGCATTTGCGGCGACCAGACTCAACGCTTGTATTGTGAGATGAAATTTTCCGCTGTGCGTGATCTTTCCGATGCAAGTGCCCAGAGAGACCAAGTTCGGCCTGGCGATGTTCGTAGCACGTTTGACTAAGGACTCGCTTACGTAGTAGACTCGGTTTTTGTGAAGTCTGAAACAATATCGACCGGGATTCTGCTCAGGTCCTTCATGAGATGGGTTCTCGACGATGTTTTTAAGATTGTTTCCGGTGAATTTGAAAAGTTTTTCAAAAACTGCCGTCGTTTCAGCTTCATCGAGGGGGCGCATTTCTTTGAACTTGTGATTGCGATCGAAGCGGATAGGATTTGTGTCTGTATCCAACTGTGAGACACCGGGGTTTACCTAGGGTTTAATTAGCAATAGTACCAAAAATTGTCGAGGCTTGTAAAATTTTCCCCCTTGCAAAATATGATGGAAAAATAACGAAAAATCAGAAAATTAATTTTGACGTTATTTCAAATTATTTATCAAATTTAATCCGGTGTGAATTTCAAGTCAAAAGGCAATATTATTAAGAAAATGTACATGAAAATCAAATAAACTTTTTTTTATAAAATTCTTCATATAAAAATCGTAATAATATAGTTATAATTATTATGTATTTTATATGTTTATAAGATTAAGGTAGCGTTTCTTATTTTTTATTAATTGTCTGAATTTTGAATTGTCAAAATTTGAATAATATTTTTTAATCATAAGTTTAAATATAAATATTAAATGATTATTTTTAAATAAAAAACTTAAAACTTAAAATTTTTATTTTTATATTCTTCTAATTTTAAATATTCAATAAATAATAAAATCTTAAAATTTGTTTTAAGTTTTGATATTATATAAAAATAAAAATACACATTTTCAAATTTAAAAGATACTTTGATAAATTTAAATTATAATAAAATAAAATAATGAAAATAATACTTATTTTATTATTGTTGGTATAAGAATTATCCGTGAACTTTCTTTACGATTAATGTGAAATGACTCAATTGATGAGGTGTTAGGGTAATGCGATTATTCGTTGAGCGACGATTTCTACATCAGAAAATAACGACGAATGTGACTATTTTTGACAGAGCTTCATCTCCTAAGTCTACAGAGAAAATAAATACCTCGAAGTGACATCAGGAGAGGTTCTCGACGAGAAAACTCAGATGTCTAAGTCAGAAAAAAGGGTGGAGGAATAAAATGTGCTCCCGATAAAGATAACAAAAAAAAAGTCTAAACGAACTAAGAACAAGAGAAGAAATGTATAGAGTTTACCCTCCGAAGATAATGAAGGAAAAAACAGAGATAATCCGACTGCCGGATCTCTCTCAATCTCTCTATGTGATTCAAGTGTTTCCAATCTCACGAGTAACAAGAAGTCTTACTCCCAAATTCAATGACCAATTGACGAATACCGGAAAACCAACTAACTCACTCAAAATCAACCAACAAAGAACCAACCAAAAAACCAACCCAGAACCACCCCGCTTTCCGTTGAAGAAGCTTGACTTATATAGTGCCCCTCCTTCGAATAGTGATATGACTTGACATCGGAGAATGGAAAGGTTGTGACATCTGACATGGGGTAGTGTGCAGTCGATTTTTTTTAATGATGTTGTCACATCTGTCGGCTTTGCAGGCCCGTCACCATTCCATCACCTAAAAATGATTAGAGGATGGAATTGGTACTTTTGAAGGGTCAGTTGTCATTAATCATTCCCATTTTTTTAGTGGGAGGGACACCGAACACATGTCCATTAATACTCTGGTCAGGGATCGCCAGAGAGCCAGTAGCCAAGGAACTCCTGACCTGAGGCAATTTTTCTAAGAAGCCATTCTGATCCCTGAGTCGGGGATGACTGTGAAATCCAACTTTCGGATGTCTGTGACGATGCTGATTTTCCTGGGAAGTAGGTTGCCTAGGGCGAAGCTTGCTTGAGACCGCAGGATCCTTGAATCGGGGGATACCTGGGACAGAGTACACCTGAGAAGAGAGCACCCTGAGATTACACTTGATCTCCTGTCACGTGTCTTGCTGATTAGGTGTCCACATGTTACCTCCGCATTTTCTCCCAAACAATTATATTATATAAAAAAATTTTAAAACTATATAATTCTTTGATAAAAAAATATACGTATTCTTAAAAAATTAACAATAAATATATTTTATTAAATTTTTATACTTTTAAAATTTAGATAAAATAATTTTAATTACTTAAAATAAGAAAATTTATATAATTAAATATTAACAAAAAGTAAAAAATTATAAGATAGGGAAACAATATTATAGTTCCTAAGCTTGCTCAAACAACATTTATGGATGCAGTTTAACTGCATTACAATAGCAAAATTTGGAGACCCGACCCGAGTTTTATGAACCTGAACTTGGCCTTAACTGTGTTCAGGTTTCTAAAATTCAAGTTTAGGTCATCCCAGCTTTACATCGTGTTGTTATAGCATATTGGATAATACTTCTAATATCCTATATTAAATATAATTTATATATTTTTAAAATAATTATATAATAATTATATATTAGTATGATATTTTAAAGCACAAATAAAAGGATTAATATGTATAAATTGTTAAAATATATTAAATCGTGCAACTATAATTAAGATAATATGCTAATTTATTGCTATTTTCAGACTTTATCCATAAGCCCAAATTCATCTTTGTAAGGCCTAAGTTCGAAATAAAAACAAATCGGATCGAACCTGCTCTGAACTAAAATAATCTGACTGGGTTAGGCAGAGCTTTTCCTACCATCCTTATTATTACAGCAACAGTTCAAAATCTTCTTCACAACCTCAGAGCAAATACACAGCAAAGCAAAGAACAACCTGTTATAAGTCTTGATATTAACTCACCATAACCATTTAGAGGAAAGAAAAAGAATCGAGCAACAATGGACTCACAATAATTACTAACTCACACACAAAAAATTTGAATATTCCAGAAAAACAGAAGAGAATGAAGAAGAAGAAGAAAAAGTGAAAACAGAGGAAATGCTTGCTTCTTTATTCCACTCATGCCTTCGATTACAAGAAATCATATAGCTTTTATAGTCTTTTCTTAGCTAACAAATCCAGCCTGGCTATCTTCCAACTTGTTAAAACCAACCGTTAAAAAATTAACTAATAGAAAAACAACTTACTGTATCTTAACTAACCAATTTTGGTTAATGAATCATATATCACTACGGCTATACTGCTTTGGCAAGAGACAACAAA
>JAVXUL010000010.1:4154876-4172175 GCA_035590515.1 Trichilia minutiflora
CTAGGTCCTTTCCTAATTTACAGATTTTCCTAACAAATTATCCCTGAAAATCAGGGATTACACAAAATCTGTCAATTATCTCATATTATTCGACAAGAAACATAACTTAAAAACATCATTTTCATTTTCGTTTTCGTTCTGGAAAAACACTTGTTGGAAAACAATACAGAATGGGCCCTAATTATGTGGATATCTGTTTTCATAAACCTTGCCTACAAAATAATATATGCAAGAATGGATGAGTCCTGGTTTTTGCATCATAAAGTTTTGTTTTCGTGGGTCCCAGAGTATGGTGACCATATCTATGCTGTTTCAACTATTCTCTCCTTCCAGGGTAATGTGGTGCTGTCGTCATCTACAGTGAGTTGATTATGAAAGGGAAAAAGGATATATATTAACAATTGGGAAGCATACAGTTTTTGTATCTCAGTTAAAATGTTCTGTATGTTGTCATGTTTGACAGAATAGGCACTAATTTGTTGAAGGTCATTCTGAAATCATTTATCACACTATTTGACTATTTAATGCTATATTTAGGTGTATCCAACGATGAGGTCTGCATTTGTTGATATTGCCAGAACTCGTGGCTACAGAGGATTGTATGCTGGACTATCACCAACACTGGTGGAGATAATTCCTTATGCTGGCCTGCAATTTGGCACGTATGATACATTCAAGCGCTGGGCCATGGTAAGAATTGGGGTTCGTTTCTATTTTATGTTTTTGTCTAATAGTTCGAGTATATTTTTCTATTTAAGTGTCCCTAATTTTGGGTATTGTTTGAGGTTTTGAGCATTATCTGCACTCAATGTTGTTATTGAGATGATATTCAAAATGTTGAAATGACAGGAAATGTTTTATATATTTTATGATGTCTGGGTTAAAATTATACATAATTTTTCAGTAATTCTTTTTGTGTGGTATTTCCTCATAGTAGATGCTTCATGCGGTTGGTTCTGTAGGTTACCAGTTTGGGAGATTACTTTTTAATACACTTGCCTACAATGACTCTTGCAGTTATTCTCTTAAAAGCTAATCATGAAATCTTCAAGATTGAGACTAAAGATTAAAATTTGACTGTAGAAATTTTGTTAGAAACCAAATTAGGATATAATTTTAATTAATGCTAAATTAAGTTTCGTTATTAATTGGTTATATTTGGAGCAAAAGAAGAAAAGAAATTGCAGGATAACTGCCTTCAAGAAAATTGAAGGTCATTTTTTTTCTTTCTAACTGAATATTGGTGGATAATATTTTTCTGCTTTTATTTTATAAAAAAAAAATACTTTTCCTTTCACGCTTCATTAATATGCATTTACAATTATCTTGTAGGCCTGGAACCAATTAAGATCTTCTAATACAAGCTCAACTGGTGCAGACGATAATCTTTCAAGTTTTCAGATTTTCATTTGTGGATTAGCAGCTGGAACATGTGCTAAAATTGTCTGTCATCCTCTTGATGTGGTCAAGAAACGATTCCAGGTTGGGTGTCCTGACTTGCTTGAAATCTCTGTATGGATCATCTGTGTCTTATGTGAATGTCAAGATGAAGGGATCAACTATGATTTTAGTAGAGCTAGCAGTAAACCTATCATTTTGAGCAATAACGTGAAATCAGCATAATATGTTTATACTGGGCGATGCTGCTTTGTCCCATGCCTAAATAGATGAAATGTTTTTGTTTTTGGATCTTGCAGATTGGAGGACTGCAGAGGCACCCAAAGTATGGTGCTAGAGTTGAGCATCGTGCTTACAGAAATATGTTTGATGCAGTACTAAGAATCTTGCAAGCAGAAGGTTGGGTTGGTCTTTATAAAGGCATTGTCCCATCAACCGTTAAAGCTGCACCTGCTGGTGCTGTAACATTTGTGGCTTATGAATATGCATCAGATTTGTTAGAGTCCCTTTTGACTTGAGTCTGACCTGATTCTTTCATGTTAATCAATTTGTATCATCTCATTCTTTTTGACCCAGTTCTTGAAAAGCGTAAAAGAAAAAAAGGAGGAATCAATATTTTGATTTGTCGTCATCAGTACAGGTTGTAACTTTATAGCGGCAGACCCCCATAATATTTGAGAATCAAAGCTAAAAGTTTTGATTTAATCAAACACCAGTTATGCCGGTTATGTAGCTGCTTTAGCTCCTGTTCAAATTTCTTTATTTAAATTTACAGTGTATTTCAAGCCACTTCAGGACATACCGTTTCTTGAAGTATTTTTTATTCCCTTTTTGGAAGAACTGAGCTTGTGTGATTTTACTCGGGCATTTGTACACTATATTGACAGATATTTTATGTCGATTGCCCTGCAATTGGACTTGACTATTGTTCCGAATTTGACATTTGTTTGAGTGTTTAGTGTAAGCTGGTATTTTGGTTGGACTTTAAATAGACAACATTTTCTTTCCCTTCGTTTCAAATCCAATATCTTTTATCCAACACATTTGGTTCTTTACAAACCACTGATCGAAATTAAAACTAAATGCTGGCTGGCATAAAATGCTGCATTGATTATTTGATTAGCATTTGATTAGCTCAAAACAGTATTTGAGAATACGGATTACAACATTCTCGACAAGCTTCGCCAAAACAGAAGGAACAAGGAACATATCAATTTACAATACAAAATTTCCTATAAATTGAAATGATGACATTCTGTAACGTTTGCTCTACATGAAGAAAATCAACCATTTAGCCGACAGATACAAGTTTATAAAAATCTTTGAATTTCGATGACCGTGCCTTATTCAGCAAAAAATTTCATTCATAGTACAGTAGAGGTAGTCAGTGCCTCAATGGTCATTCATCCAATCATGGATAGTCCTGCTTACTGGTGTTTTCAGGAGGCAGTGATACGAATTGCAAAATCGTCTGAACCTGCACCACATCCAGTTGGAACTTCTCCGCAATCTGTTTGGCATCCATAGGTCCGCTGTGATCATCAGCCTTGCCCTGATGCAGAAGCATAATATGCCGTATCTGAGCCACATTTAAGGTTCCTGGAGGAGCTGGCTTTTCTTCATATCGCCCAGAATCTGCCTTTGTATTTCGCAGTTTTGGCATTGGTCTTTTCTGCTTTTCCACTATGGATGCCTACAATATAATCATAGATTTTCATTAGCCAACACATAAGACAAAATAAACATGGGTGAAAAATGCTACTCCAGTAACAAAACATTTATCAATGGAACATGATGTTTGTCATTCAAATGGAGCAGTGCCAAATGAATACAAAGATTGAAGTTAAAAGCATGTACTACAATGACTACCATTCACGGTACTCTTGCCACTTAAAGTAAAACAATGATAAATCAGGGAAATGATTAGTTTTTCCTAATATTTGTTCATTGGCTAGATAATTGTATACCCTCTCATGAGCTATACATTAACAAAAAGCACAAGAACAGAAACGCTAAAGAACATTCTACAAAGCAGCGCCTCTCAAGTTTCAAATCATTTCATGTAAATGTCATTCTATCCAGCTACTATGGCAATGCTGATGAGCAAAGTGTTTGTGTGTAATTCATGAATGAACTGGAATAACAAATATTGCCAAATGCCCATAATAGCTTTGTCCAACACAGAAAAAAGAGTTTGGTTGAATTGAACATCTCTACTAGCTCCAAAAATTGAAATGACCAAAAGTGTTAGTTTTGACTTATAATAGATTTGATAGTTAACAGTTTGTTCAACGTACTCAAATGATTAAAAGAAAAAAACACAAGCAACACACAACTCTCAAAATCTTACCTCCCCCATCTCAAGTTTCCCTCCAGGCTTTGCTTTAACTCTTCCCAGCATTTGGTTTAGCATGGCATCGTACTGGGAATCTCGTTCTTCAAGCACGTTGTCGGCATTAACTGGTGGATTCCCATCTTCAAAACACCACCAAAGATCACAAAGACTTTAGTACTCTCTCAGTTACAAGCATCGTATCATTTACAACAAAATACCCAACTCGAAAGCATAAATTCTCCACAAAATGTTGCACTTTCATAACAAATTTAGCATCAATGTTTAATTAATAAGAACTCGTATTAGATAAAGTTGTTATAATAATTTCTATGAAATTTGTTTTGCGTTGTTTCAATTCCATCTTTAACTAATTTGCTCAATGTCAGAATATTATCACAAACCAAACGGAAGCTTACCGGTATCATCGCGACCGTCGAATGTAGCAGTTTTAGAGATCTTCACCTCATCTGTGGGACCAACACGTGTCCCCCGATCAACAACGTTTTTCGCTTTCGATGACGAGCCAGTAGAGGACGCCGTAATCCTTCCAGTTGCTCGACGAAATGCCTGACCCATATTTTTCTTTTTATCTTTTGTTCACTGGAGGTAACTCAAAACGACACAGCAATTGGTACTACTTTCTTACTTGATTCTTGTTCTAAGTTACAGGTCGTGTGTGCATGGAAGCCAATTTTATTTGTTACAAGTTAAAACCTAGGAAGGGGTTGAAATTAGGAAATGAAGATTGATGAAGATGAATATGCAGAGCACGCGTCCGGTTGCCAAAAGAGTGAGGAGAGGAAGTTTGGTGGGCCACGTAGATGACTTGGCGGCAAGCCACGTATACTTCCTTTTCATCAGTTTTGTTGGGGGTTTGCCTAGCGATCGGGAAATTTTATCATGATTATTTACTTTATGGGTAAATGACATCCAGATCCTATAATTTAAACAATATAACAAAAATATCCCTGTCCGATCTTTAACGTTAACGACATCCCTTCTGTTTATATTTTCTGTTATATTTGACTGAAAATATTTCAATTACACAAATACCCCCAACAAATGATGTTATGCTCCTCAACACTAAATATAACAAATAAGGACCATTCTATTTAATATTAATTGACAAAAAAGGTATTTACCCGGTTTGTAATTTTATAAATAAAAAGATTTAATACTCAAGTCCATAAAAATTATTAATTTATAATTTAATAAATTTGTATTATCAAATTTAAAAATATTAAAATCTAGATTAACAATAGATTAGTAGTTACAAAATTCAAAATACTTGAGCACAATGCACAAAACTCTACAAAAATGCAGGACAACGGCAGTTGTATTAAACTAAAATTAAATAAACCAGTATACAATGTAGACAAAAATTCCAAAAAACACCATGAGAAATCAAGAGTAATAGCAGCCTAACAATTCTGACCGATAATCACATGCAAACAGAAGATCCACACCTGATTTCTCTTCATTTCCATGGCAGATGCTGAGAAAAAAGAAGAAAACCTCCCTCAGTAGCTACTCGAATCGAAATTGAAGGCTACCACATTAAAATCACGGTAAGTAGTTGCAGAAATGGCCGGAAATAGCCACGACTATCCGCCCTCACCACCGCGCAATCCGTGCCGAATGTGCTTTCATCACACCTCACCATTAACTCTTTATTTTCGGATGAAATTGATCTCGTTCAATAATGAACATGGATGAGAAATTTCATTTATCATTCAGCTTTGATTTTTGTTTCTTCGATTTTCCTCTTATGATTTCCCTTGTTTCGATCTTTGCTTACTGATTTTTGGAGATTTTTCTGGTTTAAGTCGAGTGGAGCTCAGGTTTTTGGTTGAGTGAGTTTGGATTTGATCTATCAAATGAGTATACGGGATGCACAATCGTGAGTGCTTAAGGCCTTAAAACAAACAATCGGACGGTTATGATTTACTTAACACCAGTATTATTTGGTCATATGTTTGTATGCAAATTAGCTTTATCTTTCGTAACAGCCTCTTGAGATTTAAGTTTTATAACAAATGTTCCATTTTCTTAATTTTACATTTTTATGATATAATAATTATTATATTTTTTAATTTTTATAAAAAATATATAATTTAAAAATTAGATAAAATACGTAAACTTATTATTAAAAAATTATGTAAAATATATAAAATTTAATTAACAAATTTTATATTTTAAAGAGATAAAAAATTTATAAATTATATTTTAAATTTTTTTATACTTATATAAAAGTTAAAAGTATAATAATTATTATATCATAAAAAAAATTAAGAAAATTAACTTGGCAAGAAGTATTTATTACAATGCTCAAATTTTAAGAGAGATTTTCTCACTAAATATAAAGAATGTTATGTTAATTGTTATTTAAGAAAATCATAGGTGTATTTCTCATTTTCCTTTATTTATTCCACGAAGATCTGAGAATTTGTTGAATAAAATAACAGTATGAACAATCTCGAACTTTAGGAAATGCCTACAAAACAATGTATATATAATAAATAAATCATTTAAAAATTTTATTAAATTTTCCTATTTTACAAAATCAAACTGAAAATATAACATTTCATCCATTTTAACTTATTGAATAAAAAAAAATCCCAAATTCTACATAAAACTAAATTTGATTTCCACATAAAAATTTATCAGTTAAAACAATTAGAAGTAAAAGATGTTGGTACTACAGTATATAAGATATATTAGTTAAATAAACTAATCAATGTCAAAAATAGGTTAGTACCATTGTGTTATAGTTACCCATTTGCTAGAGTTGCAAAAGAAATATCAACATTTTTAGGATACTTCAAAAGCTGGTAATCGATGGGATACAATGAAACATCCATCTGAATTTGAAGAAGAATGCAAGAAACCATGATATTATTTTAATTAAACTCTTTTGCTATAAACTAGTTGAGCATAAATTTCAATTCATGACAAGATAATTTTTATGAAAACAAACGGTGAAAGCAACCTATAGAGTTGGATTATAACGTGAACTTATCACTTGTATTATGGGTAACATGGAAGGAAGAAACTGATCAGAATGTGAAATAACCATGACTGTCAATGTGAAACTCTTCTTTTCTCGTTTTTGTAAATGTCGACAGCATCATCAGAAATTTGATTGCAGGATAACCTGTTTCTGAATTCCGCATCCAAAGCCATAAATGCTGTCTATACAGAGAGAAGAGCAAGCAGACGGTTATGATCTTCATAGATTAGAGATACTCAGGAAACCAAAGGAAGTGATCATCTTCTGGATTATATTGGAACTATAAAAGATTGCTGGGAGTTGCACTCTCATGTTAGAATCAGCTCTTGGGCAAGTCCACAAATTAAACCTCAAGCCCATTGAAAACATCGCCATTATCATTACACAGATCATTTCCTTGTTCCTCTGCTTGTAAATCTGGGACACTACCATCAATATTTTCAAGAACTCTTGCTCTGCCACGAGCACGTCGAGAAGGCAAGGCGTTTTCTCGCCGAAAGGACTCCCCAAATCTCCGTTTCTGCTTTGTGCTTAAAAATCCAAAAGCAAGAGCTTCAAGTGCTTTAGTGGTCAGCGGCCGGTTCCTTGTACTATGTCGTCGAGAATTTGCATTAGGCTGCTGCTCAGATGTAGCCACATTAACAGAGTCTTTCAGTGCAATGGAATCATCAGGGAAACTGCTTGTCTGATCAGGTTGTCTTATATCTGGCAAACTACTTGTCTGATCAGGTTGCATTTCATATGGAAAACTGCTTGCATGATCGGGTTGTCTTTCATCTGGGAAACCGCTTGTTTGATCAGGTTGTCTTTCTGTTTCTTGCTTCAGGAAAGGTTCATCAGTCTCAGCTTCAGGAGAGATGGGCAAGTTTAGATCGATCATCCTTCTTTGAGAAGGTTCCTCGTAATGACGTTCAATGCCAGAACATGTACTACCATGTGTGACTTCACCAGTAACAACTGGGCTGCCCTCAGATGAAGAATTGGTGGATGATAACTTCTCCTGAGATGGATCCGCTTGAAGGGAAATATTCTCATCAAAATGAGAATTGCCTGCATAGCATCTGGCCTCATCTTGTTTTAATTTGGGACCCTCTAAGCCATCAAAAGTACTTCTCATTGTCTCAGTGAGATTACAAGCATTTAATCTTCGACGCCGTTTTGTAAGAGGGCCTAAACAAATATCATTGTCGGGTTTCGATATCTGGCTGAATTGGGTCTTTATTGTGTTTCTTGCCTGCATGCCATTACACAAATTGCTTCTCTGGTTGGATATATTCACAGCAGGTGGACTAGGAAAACCAGAGTCACCAATCGGAAGGCCACCATTTAGATTCCTGTCAAAAGGTGGATTCCCATCAGAATCTAACTTTGTTAGTTTCAAGACATTTTGCTCATTCCCATAAGAACACATGGTGTAGGAGGAATCGGATTCGTCTGTTGATTCCTCAGAAGTTTCCTCGTGGCCTTCAGAATGGCTTCTTGGGGTGGGATTATTCCTCATTTCAATTGGCAAACTTCTCAATTCTCTTACCTTCACTGCTCCCCCATTTGCCAGACTTGTGTCCACAACAGTGAACTTCATGCCATCCATACCGTGATTTGAAGTCCGAGGTTTCAGATAACAGTGTCGTTGCTGATCAGGACAATCTTGTTTGTCCAATTTTGTTTCATCAGTCCACCCGTTTTCTTCCTTGCTACTATTTCCCTTATCTGTTCCAAACTCAAGCTCAAGGAGCCCAGGATCAGCAGCAACTTTAGTCAGGACGTCGCTGACTGAATCAAAATAGTGGTCTCCCTTCACTAGTTTCCTCCTTGAGAACTTTTTAACACCTGGGATAAGAAAGACCAAAGAATGCTTGGAACCTGCTGCACAACCATAATTATTAGGTTCCTCAGAGTGCCACCCTCTAGCGAGTAAACGAGGCCAAACAGCTTCCCAGAAGAGATCATTTGATCGAGCTTTGCTTAACCTGTATCCTCCAGTTAGAAAGTTGATAATTTCCAAGGGAGTAAGCATGGAACATGCTTTTCCTATTGGTATCTCTGGACGGCCACTAACTTGATTGGGCTTCGAAGGCTCCACGGCCATGCCTGTAAGGTCTTGCTTCCCTTTACCAATTCCAACGGCCTCCACAAGAGTATTCAACCCAACTTTATCCCTTAAAGTTAAAACATAATCTTCTAGAGACATTTTTCCCTCTCCAAACACCTTTGAGTCCTACCAGTGAGAAAATTTATAATTTAATTGTAAAATACAATATTTTAGAGCTTACATGGATAAAAGGCAAAAGATTTAAGGTGCATCATGAAATGCATATCATCTACTTCATCTAAATGCTCTTCATTTTCACAAGAATAGTCAATTATGCAAAAAAACTGCAAGATAGAAAATTTCCAAAGCAACCTGAAGTTATAAGAGCAGAGTGATAATAGTTGGGTCAGTATAAAATGAGGACCCACCAAACAGGAAAATATTTTCAAAACGTAAATATGATCAGCGGATGCCAAAGAAATCTTTCCAGGTTACTGAAGTAACAGCATAACCAGATAGTTCATATTTTCTTTTTGTTGGCTGGGTGGTAATATATAATGAATTCATCTGATAACATCAAAGATTTTCATCTAAACACTTGAATAATGAAAAGGAACTGTTTCCACACAAGAGCAGGTTATTTCTCAAATTACTTGTTAGACCTGCTCGTTGACTTCTATAAACCGCACAAAACTCGAAACAAACCAAAAAATTGCAATAATTCTTCTAACAAAAAGAACTAGAGAGAAAACAATAAAAGATCTTCACTCAAAATACAGACCAAATTGCCAATGATCACCAACCCGACTAGGGATTAGTCTTTTTTTAGAATCAAAAAGTAAAAAAAATTCTGCTCTGTCCAATGCTCAAAAATCTTAGTGATGGTCAGTGCGGGAGAAAACGACAACCAGCCCATACTGAGTTCGCAAACACACATTTGAAAACCACACAGGTCGGTAAACATAGTGTGCACTCAATATCAATGCTATGAGTTTGTCTTTTATGCATGCATGAAATATGATCAGTCCAGATTCATTTGCCAATTACAGCATTTAAGATGACATCAACATGTAGAAATGTTTGTCACAATAGTACCTCCAATAAAGTATTTTGGTATTCCTCTGCCACATGTGGTAGCAAACGAGTTAACAACTCCTGTAGCCTCAATCCAGTAAAAATCCTTTGTCCATATATACATTTCCTGCTTCTCATTTTCCGGCACGCTGACCACCTACGATATTTATCAGACCTATAAAACTTCCCATAGTAGAATGACAGTATTTCCCCCATCCTTTTACTTCCAACAAATTTCTTCACCTGAACAAGATTTTTCCCAAAGATATACAAACCAAGCAGAAAACTGGCTTCTTCAATATCACTCCAGGTTTCACCAACACGGCCAGGTACTAGACAGTAACCTTTTCCCTTATTCTTCTGATGCATTGCATTCTTTATCTCTGGTTCTGAAGCTAAGTTTGATGATTCTCTCGAATTAATTTCTCTGTCCAACACAATGTCCATAGGCTCAACTTTATGTTTTAAGTCACAACCTTCAGAGAGAAAATGGGTCTGTGTGATGCAGTCAGATACATTGATTGAATCACCAAGAGCTCCAACAGGTTCATGTTTAATGTCCTCAACTTCAGCATGGATCCACGTTATTGATATGGGCAATCCCACTAGAAATTCAGGGGAAATGCTACAGGTAATTTTTGTGTCATCTGAACTGTATTTGAACAAGAGACAATCATAGTCAGCTGTTAGAGGCGGAATTTCAACCTGGTACTGATCACCAACTCGAGGAAGTAGCTCAGGATATCTAAGATCATCGCACATATCAGTAGCTTCCAGAGAAAGTAATTTCTCACTATATTCATCTTCAAGGATATTCCCACAACTATTTTCTGGAACTAAATCCATCTGCCAAAAGAATTTGAATAAATATGAATATACTTCATGTTATTTATATCTATAGATTAAAAATGGGCGTTGCAACTATTCTTAGAATTTATGTGTTTCATAGCCCTAAAATCTACAGCTCTGACATTGTTGGTTTTTCTTTGCATACAAATTATAAAAGAAAATGAAGAAAAAATAAATGGAAAAAAAAAAGTCTTATAAGCAATTGGGACTGTCTCTAGTTTCCACTGAAATATGAGACATAATAATAAATAAATAAAATAAGAAGTATATTGATGATGATAAACCCAAAATTACAAGGTTCCCATTTTGATCAAGCAATGAAAAATATATTCAGCAAAAAAAGATTATATCATATTCTGCTCTTTGTATACCAGAATACAGAAAATCAAATAGTAACTAAAAGAGCAACTAAAAGCAACTAAAGAGAAAAAAAATCCAAAATTTTATCACCCGAAGAAATTATATATAACCAAAAAAAAAAAAATTTATGAACGAAGCCAACGAATAAATTCTTAGAAAATAATTAACATTTATGAAGAAAACACGCAATAACAGTGTGAGTCAGTATCTCGATGTAAACATGAACAAACCCAGATCCATTTTTGAACCCGAAATGAAGGACGAAGCAATACCACGACGGTAAAAATTAAAACACAGAAATATGAGTACCCGTTAAGCACATTAATGTCCAATAACAAACGCAGCTTAATCTAAAAACTAAACAGAAAGCGTATACAGTTTAACACTGTTGGTAAAAATAATAGAAAAATAAATAACAATAAACAACAAGAAAAGGAAAAAGAGAACAAAAAAATAATAATATCATAACCAAGATATTATTACATAACAGCAAAGAGGTGTTTACAATGAGAATTCTGCTATGATCCCCACAAATTCGACTCTTTTAGTCGACAAAGAATCGCGAAAACACGATGGAGAAGTTCATTAAACCGTACAAGGAGTAAAACACGATACAAGAAATAAATAGCAAAGTAAAGAAAAAAAAAATTTACTATCGTTTCATGTATAATAATAATTATCATTATAATAAAATAAATAAATAATAATAATAATAATAATATTACCAAGAAAAAAAGAAACACGTCGAGAACAAAGCTGAAGAATCAACCAGAGCAAATGGGTCTTCGTTGTCACGCACCAATTAACAGCTGAGAGATTGAAAACAAACAAAACGTGAACTCTTACACAGTTAAGAGATAGAAAGAAACACACTCAATACAGAAATATTTGTATGTATGTATACATGTATGTAGAGGGAGAGGGAAAGAGAACCTGATGAAAGAGCTTAAGCTTTCATGGCGAATAATTTCGAGGGAAAAAATAAAAATGTGAAAAGAGAAAGAAAACCAAAGACCACATAGACTCTCTCTTGCTAGTCGCACTGCCTTTGCTTTATGGCTTTGTGAGGAAAAAAGATTATATTATGCGAATTGTAGAGACTGAATTTTTTTTTTATTTTGGCGTCGATGTTTTTATGTGGGCGTCTCTGGTTTTAACAAGGACGAAAAACGACGTCTCCACGCGCGGAATTGGGACCGTGGATAGAATCGGCGACTCGTGGCGTGTCGTAAAGATTCCTCTGAAATTGATATTGAGATCGTGTACTACAAGTTCTCTCGTAGTCAGTTCCATATCCAGTAATATTTTGACACGTAAGCGTAAATACAGAATTTTGGATTATGTAATGTGGTAAGTGTTGTAGAATAGTATTACTATAGCTAACGAGACTTTATTACGGACCGTTTTTGTTTGTACATGCGCGTGGAGTGGAGGTATACAAAATCGGTGCGATTGGATTGTTCGTTTAAATGACCAAATGTATGTGGTAAGTGTTGCAGAATAGTATTACTTATAGCTAACGAGACTTTATTACGGACCGTTTCGGTTTGTACGTGCGCGTGGAGGTTTACAAAATCGGTGCGATTGGATTGTTTGTTTAAATGACCAAATTATCCTCTTTCGGATTTGTTTATTTGTTTTTTTATTCTTTTTTATATTATTATAATAATAAAATAATGGGTAAGTTGAATATTGTAAATATATAATTTTTTATTGAATTAATTAGGTGAAATAGCTATTTTTTATTTTTTATTTATTTTTGGCAGTCAAAAAATTCCACGTTAAGAAAGGTCAAGGTAAATCCAAGTGACGGCTTAAAAGAAGTTAAATTCTGCTTGTAGGTCGGTTGGTTAACCAGTTAAAAATGAAATTTACCTCCTTAAATTCTCTAGAGATTAATTCAATGTCAATCATAAGTTAAATTATTATTTTAATATACGAATAAAAAAGGAAAGCTTGTATAGAATTGTCACTATCATTCAATTCTATTATATAAATATACAAAGGATTTGATTTTATTGATTTATTTGATGAATATTTATTAAAAAAAATAAAATTCATGTGTTGAAATTTAATACTCGTATTGTCAAAAATTTTATTAGATAAATTAAATTACGATTAGTATTTAATTATTTGATAAAATTATTTTTTTAAAAATAATTTTATAGATTTGATATTTTGTTATAAAAATAAAGGATTAAAAAATTAACTTTTTTTATATTAATATTGATGTGCAATTTTGTACATACATTAGTACTCAAATCTATTAAATAAGAAGTAATTTGTTTTACTAATTTAAATAGTATTTATATTAAAACTATAAATTATAAGTTTTTTCTCAAATTTCTATCTTAGGAATGGTTATCAACAAACATTATGTTGTATCGTAATTTTATATGAAAAAAACGATTTATAATATATTAAAACGGTTTTTATATGATATTTTTAAAAGTATAATAAATTTTTCTTGATTTAATAAATTTAGATATTAATATTATAAAATTCTGTATCAATAATTAATATTAAAAAAAATTCTTAATTTAATTGTAATATGGAGTGAGATAGAACTTGATTGAGGGTGTATAAAATTTTAAAATATATATATTTAATCGAATTATGATATTGTTTATTATTTTATTTATTATTGTGATTAGTTTTTTTTTTTTTAAATAAACATATAAATGAAATGATATATTTATTAATCCAACGAAAAAACAAAAAGGTCAAACTCTGTGTGTTCCCATCCAAATGTCAAGTTTCTGGTGCTATTATAAAAAGATTTATTAAAAAAATTGATTTACAAATATTTTTAAATCATTGCATCGCTCATAAAGAATATTATTATTATTATTATTATAACTCAAGTGGTATAAAAATTGACTTGTAGTTTTCATAATATCATATTTATTAATTTTTAATTTATAAAAATTAATTAAAATTATCATGTGAGATGATATAAATTTATAAGTTACTTTCTATTAAAACTTTGTTTAATATTAAAATATTATAGTTTTAAAGTTATAATTATTGCATCATAAAAGTACTAAATATTAAATATTAATAAAAAATAATATTATTAAATTTAATTTATTTATTATAATCACATGAATATTATAAAAAATAGTATTAATAAATACTGTTTTAATTTTATTTTCAAAGCCCAATAATCAATTGTATTGTCTTTCCTTTCCTTCTTCCTTCGGTCAATTTGTTTTCTTTTCTATTATTCTTTGAACCAATAATCAATTGATTGTTGGACAAGGTTGAGCCCTCTGGCCCAGTTCGTTTTTACAGGGTACCGGATAACATGGCCGTTGGCAGAGCCAACTTGGTCTCGGGTGCGGTACGTGGCATAACGTGTCGTATGAATTATAATTGGCTAACCAAAAGCTAACACCTTTATTGTATTTATTAAAGAACTAAAGGTAATCGACAATTATAAATTATGTACATCTGGCGGTTACCGTATTTTGACCCAACATTATTTTAAAACCATATGATCATATAATGATAATGTTAAACAATTTATTTTATTACTGTGTTTTCTTCAATTAATTCTTTATAAATTTGTTTTAAATTTTAATATTTATAAAAATATAAATAATTTATTAAAATAATATTACTCATAAAAAATTAAATATTTATAAATGTCACGTCAATTTTTATATAATAATTAGTATAAAGTGTTAGATAACATTATTATTTGGTACTACTGTAAGCATAAAGTCTATTTGTTAAGATGCCACTGATCACGTAAATATAATTATTTTATATCCCTAAAAAGTTAAAATATGTGGAATTTAATAAAAACTTTTTTAAAAGATAAATTCATATTCTGATTTTATCCTTCTTATCTCTTCCCCTTGACATTCATTTATTTGTTTAAAATAAATAATTAATTATTCACTCCGTGATTTTTTTACACATGTTTCCCTATTTTTAAATATTATAAAAAAATAATCCAAATGTCTTCTCAAATCGGAAAATAGTTATTTTTTATTATTTTTTTTATAATCAAGATATTTGAATCAATTTACGCATATTTTGATTAATTTCGAAAAAAATTAGTACATCATCCTACCGTCATCACCTTCTACCTAAATTATAAACATATTCAAAGAACAGAGGAAAATAGTTATTAGAAATTAATATATTTGCAAGACTATTTATAATTTATGTATTAATTTTTAAAACTAAATTTTATATTTTTAATATTTAATACTTTTCTTTTTTTGAAAAATGATGAAAAACCAAATTTTTTAATAAAAATTCTGTCAATTATTCGTTTGAAACGTTCGAAAAATATCATCTACCTAACCTGTTGATATTTTGATATCATTATTTGTTGTCATGTCCATAGCTTATGTTGAGCCTAAGTTTGGATATTAGGTCTCCTCAAAGCCCAATACAGAACGAAACGGTCGTCTGTTGAAGCCCAATAACGAAAGTGTAATTCCCTTAGTACCCTCTTTCAGTTGTGCTTTTTGCAGTAATTAAGGTCTACCCACTCTGGGACTATTTCCTTCAAGGGTTCACCGGCTGTAGGTGTAAAATCGACTGATTTAGCTGAGATTGAGAAAACCTTTTTCAATTTTTGTGTTGAGAAGATAATTAAATTAGTACATGTTTTCGAAGAGAACCGGTTTCCTCTCTTCCTTTAGCTGTGTTTTGTCTCGCTCCATTATTTCAAGGAAGGTTTCTTATTCAAAACAAAACAAAACAAAACAAAGCCCCATTATCAATTGTCTTATTCCTTTGACTTATCAAGAAATTTATATTGGGATATGAAAGCAGACAACCTATTTTTATTTTTTAATGTTGGTGGGGGAAGGATCGAGATGAGGGTTAATGCAATTTTTTTTTTTTAATTTTTGTTTTTTTGGCGATGCAACTAAAATAATTAAATCATGCTGTTGGGATATTCTCAGTATATGCACTGGTTATGGAACATACGATTACTTTTGCCCAAAAATGTGTGTTACATTAGTATGTTCATACAATGTAATTCTAGGGTTATTTGTTTAGACGAATTCTTAGAGAAGTTCTATTATGGGTTTTGACCATCACCTTTAAAGTTTTAATATTTTGAATGGCTATTATAAGATATTATAACCTAAATTAAATTTTTATTAATTTGCTATTTATTATTTATTTTAATTGAAAGTTTATTGTATAAATTTAAAATTCATATCTAAATTCATGTTCATTGTATATTGCAAGACAATGGGTTAAATTTTAGTAAGAAAAGTTACGTGCATGACAATGTCTTGCATACATTATATACGTTTATATATGACAAATTAAAAGACAATAACTAAAATTTTATTCGGATTAATCTTAGCTTTTCAATCTTAGGGTTAAAAAGAATATTAAACTAATTTGACACCGACTATGATTGAACACAATATTATTTTGATCAAATACAAAATGCCTTGTTTAGTGATCTTTATGAAATTATTTCATTCCTTTTTCTCCTTTATACAGATTTAAAATGAGACAAAGATGAAACATTAGGAATTTTGATAACACAATGTCAAACTTAATTTCATTAAAGATTACGGACTAAAAGAAAATTCTGCCCCTTACTTCTACCAAACCTATCGATAGCGAACAAAACCTAATTAATCAAGAATACCCAGATCACATTTTAATTAAAGAAAGTAAGGAAGACTTTGTAAGCAAGCATTATGATTACTAAACATCAGTTTTGGTTTATTTTCTAATTTCATTTGACTTAATTTTCTTAATCTTGCCCTCGATTGGTGGAGCCACTCCAATAATCATATAAATTGATCGATTAAGGAAAGCAGAAGAAAGAAGAAGAAAGAAACCATTAATAAATTTTAAATTAATATAAACTTACAAGTATGACTAGTCTTCTGATATATGGAATCCTTGAAATTAATTTCGTATTTGTGTCAAATGGAAGTAGATCTGGATTGGTTTATAAGAAATTCACCTTGGCGGCTTAGTATTTTATGTGGAAATTCAAGTATGCCGAGGAATACAAGGATGTCTTTGTTGGCATTTGAGTGTTGTATTTGAATGAAAAACTTTAAGTCCCACGTGAGAAAAGAAAATTCAAGTTTTAATAGTATATATATAATTGTATTTTACTTGGATTTGATTGGCCAATAAAATGGGGTGGGTTTTGTTAGACCTTTCACTAGGGCTGTAAAAAAAATCCGAATTTTTAGGAAACCGGTCCGGATCCGAAATTAGGTACCCGAAAAACAGGATA
>JAVXUL010000010.1:4200894-4225814 GCA_035590515.1 Trichilia minutiflora
TGCAGGTGGGTGTTCATTTGCAGTTGCTGGTCGGGGCCGTGGGGATGGAAAGAAAGATGAATAGTTCGGTTGGCCTTTGCCTGGCACTGGAACCGGAGATGGAGACAAAGGTGGAGCTTACTCGCTTGAATCGCTTGGATCACCAGCGGAGATGCTTAACACTTTTTCCCACTGGGAGGAATTCCCCCCGGGTTGTCTGGTTTACCGGGCTAACTATTCAAAGATTCACTATTTCCCTGTGCTTTCGTTCTGCCACTCCATTTTGCTGAGGGGTATAGCTAGCCGGTTTGAAACCATGAAAAAGAAAACACTTTTTGAGAGCATGATGTAGGTACTCACGAGCATTGTCAGAACGAAAGGTTTTGACTTGAGTATCGTACTGGGTAAGTACCCTTTTTAGAAATATCTTAACAATGGAAGGTACTTCATCTCTACTCTTCAGGAGATATATCCAGGTGTATCTAGTGCAGTCATCAATAAAAAGAAAGGAAATAGAATAACGAAATCCAAAGATAGAAACCACTTGGGCAGGTCCCCACACAGAAGAATGTATAAGAGAAAATGGACTTGAACTTCTATTATTATTCAATGGAAATGTGGTTCTACAATGTTTTGAGAATTGACAACAGGTTTCACACTGGAAATCCAAGTCACTAGAGAAAAAACATTTCTTAGGAAATCAAAATTTAAGACACTTCAAAGACGCATGACCCAGACGAGTATGCCACAGGCGTACTCGCTCTTTATTGTTGACAGACTCTGAAAGAGAATCCTCAGAAACAAAAGCAGCAGAAAGGCTCCCTGTGTCGAACAAGTACAGCCCGTTGGCTTCACGACCACCACCAATCGTCTTCCTCGTTCGCAGGTCCTGAAAAACACAGTCTTATGGAAAGAAAGTTATGCTACAACTCAATTGTTTTGTCAGCTGACTAACTGAGAGAAGGAAAAGTAGATAGATGAAAACATTGGGTATTGATAAGGATGAAGAAAGTGGAGAAATCCCTATTCCAGATGCACGTTATAGGGATCCATAGAAAGGATTATGCCACTAGAGATAGGACTATAGGAGAGGAAGCCATCACGCTTACCCGTCATATGGTCTGAAGCACCTGAATCAAGGATCCAGGAGGTGGAAGATTGGGACTGGGTAACATGGTTGGCAGATGCAGATGTACCTGACTTCTCCTTGAAATCAAGGCTGGCTTGAAGAGCAGCCACCTTCTGTTGTAGATCGCTGATGGCTTGATCCCTTGGGTCTGGCGTCGCACTATCAGAGGTAGGCTGATGTGTAGGTGCATACTCCTCTTCAATCGCAGCCGTGTTTGCACTATTTGACTCTCTTGGGGTCTCAAATGAGAATGTAAATCCCAACACCACTCCTTCGTGTGCCTACGTTTGCTTTTCAGTGTTCTTCTCGTACTACGATAAGCTTTCAGTCTCATATTGCTTATCCGTGTTCTTCTCGTACTACTTTACAGGGGCAAAGCCCTACTTTTCCAGTGCTACTTTAAGCTGAAATTTGAATCAAGTCCTACTTTCTTAAAGGGTAGTATCCTATACTAATAAAGTATACTCTAGTGGATGCGCAGCTAGATAGATGGATGTTTTATGGTTCTTTGGTGGCTGTTTGATGATGGGATGGGGCTTGTCTTCTGTTCCGGCAGTAGGTAAGGTCAGCCCTAGAGAGAGAGGTTTCATTCCGTTACGTCAGGCCGGAGTGCGCTAGCGTGCCCTGTACTTGATCAGCTCTAAGGCTGGTTCAGGGACTCCGTTTGCTTGCGGAGGAGAATGCTCCGTTGTTGGCTTGTCGAATAGATATTTTATTGGTATTCAGTACTGGTGGGACGCTTAACGGAATTCCTTCTGAAGGAATGGAGGGCTGGCCTGTTTTCATCGGCGAGCAGTCCGCTATTCGGCTCAAGCTTCTGTCGCAACCTACTTCACATGACCGGCCCTATCCTCACTCTTGAAAGAAGGCTGCTAAGCTGGCTGCACCAACCAGTCAGTTTCAACAAGTAGGGAATGAATGGCAGGGGAGATATTGTTGATTGAATTCAGTATGTTTTCTAGGATCATATTCAGTTACACTTTGAAAGTACACTACGAATAAGCTAATTGCAAGTACAGTAAGTACTTGAAGCGGCTTAGCTTGTGTAATGCTAAACACATCGAGATTGGCTTGGTGTGCTGTTAGCGGTACTGTCTCGGTGGGCCATGGGTTGAATGTAGTTCCTTCAACTACCTGAGCTAGTTCGGGAACTCCTGTGGTTGGCTGCTCCCGATGGTCTGGAATGGCTGGCTTATGGATAGGGAGCTAACGCTTCCTGCCTTGCCTCTCCTCCAATGGTAGAAAACCGTATTAGTGCCCCTTATTTGAAGATAAGAGATATGCCCAATCAAGATATGACCAATCGTAACGGACTTTCAGATTCGCCTTCTCCTCTTAAGCTAGCCCTGACTTCCTAGCCTACCTCTTTGTTTGCCAGACAGTCCATTCTGGAAATCAGCCTTTGAAGCCATTTGACCAGGGTGGAATGAATTCTTTCCAATCGACAGAAGCTCTACGGGGCGCTACCCTGCCTACACTCCACCTACTGCACTCCGGCTTTGCCTCCCGCTTGGCTTGCTCCTCTCCTCTGTTAGCGTAGTTCCGTTCTTAACTTCTCCATTCCCTTCCCTGGCCGTATCTTGTTTTGTGAATCTAGCCTTGGTGTTACGTGTTACACCCGGTACTGTATGCACCTGGACTGATATCCGTTTTCGTAGTCTAGTTCCGAACTTCAGTCTTTCCCCATTTAGCTCTGTCACCGTTCCTTCTTTGATAGGCAGGCTTGCTTCCCCGGGCCGTGGAATGCTCCTCCGTTTGGGCTGCCTTCTGGCTGGAGTCCTTTTCTTTCTTCATTCCCTTCCGTTACCTCCGTTTGCTACTATCTCACTACGACTTGCACTTTCACTGCGGTAATAGCCTTATGGAAGTACTCCTTTCAGCTACTGTTGGAACAGAATAGTTAGTTAATTTAGATTCGATCTCTTTAACAGTAAATGGAGATTGCTTGTTTCATCATTCCGTTCTGTCTGCATTCTCTGTTTGGGCTGCCTGCCTTATTGCTTCCGCTGTTGTCTTTCTTTAATCGAGATTTAGTGGGTGTTCTGTGATTTCTGTGGTAAGCGCTTTACTCCCTTCTTTCCGGGCTAGCCGAGCTGTTCGTTCACTGTCTCTCCTTCCCCTCGTACGGTACGGCATTAGCTTTCTTTTTCATAGGTGTTGTTCCGTTGCTTCTTCGCCCTATGACGCTACTGGCTAGCGACGAAAACCTATTTATTAGTCGAGTCGAGTGCAGGCCTTACCTTTTGCTCCCTGTCCGCCTTGACTGTCATTGGTTCGGAACGTGACTCCGCAAACTACTGATGCGGATGCCACTCGACCTGACGAGAGCTAAGTAGGTCATACGGGGTGCTTGCTTTGGGCGGTGCTTTCTAGCTCAACTAGATCACATTCACCTTTGCTTACTTCAATCTAGTGTTCTGAAGCCAGTGCAGTGGTCAAACCATATTCCTAGCTTACCGCGCTGACAGTGGTGTAATTGAAATAGGTACTTTGAAAGGCAAACAGCCTATTTTCAGAGCGGGGAGATAGCTTACCATTGGGTAGGTCATCATCTGAGAAGGATATGGCCATCGATGCAGTAATAATTCCTACCACATTCTCTAGGTCAGTAGGGGTGCTTTCTACAGGTACCCGGGCATCGGCCAAGAACTTATTTCAAACTTCCTGGTGCTTAGGAGAGGTTTGTAGGAGCTCTAGGATGGATATGGAGGCTTGAGTCCTATTGAGCTGTCCTAACAAGTCATAAGTTGTTGGCGTCTGGTCTTATGGCTCTCTCTCTTTCTTGTTGTTCTCGTTGTGCCGTGTGCTCAGGATGGGAGTACCCTACCTGACCTAAGGATTGTCCTAGGCAACTGGTTAGGGCTGGCTTGCTTTCCCCTTTTTTGACTACTCCCTGAATAGTAGCATTTCGATGCTATCATTCGGAAGAGTAGAAGGAGCCCTCATACCCGCTCTCCTCCTCCACCCCATACCTACCTGAATAGATAGATATAGGGTGGCCTCGCCATCTAAGGCTAAAGAAGTCGGCAGTGGACCCGGCCATAAACAGAGTAGAATAAAGAATTAACCCCACCCTCCGTAGCTCTTTTTCGGGGAGTAGGCTTGCGGACTTAGACGAGCCCTTATCGAATCTAGTTGCTTGCCAGCAACCCGTGTATTGATATTGATTCAGTCATTGCGATTCCGATAAGTATCATAGCTACAGACACAGCAAAAGCCTTTTTCCTTACAGAGATAGTAGCTTCCTTTGCCTTTTCCCCGAGTGGGTCGAAGCATTCCGGGGGCGCTAACCAATCCCTCGCTACCTGGTTGAGAGGCTCTTGACAATACTCGCAGGGACTGCTAAGATGATGAGTACTACAGATTTTTTGAATGAAGGTATCCCTCACTACTTTTGACATTAATCCCAAATCTGGTGTGCAAAGAAAGTCTGGATTTGCTAACAAAAGATCAGGGGTTAACCCCCAAAAAGCTGCTACCCCTGTGATTAAACAAACCGCTGATAAAAAACGCATATTATGAAAATAGGAAAAGACAATAGCATTAGAGAGCCTGAACTCTTTAATGCGCGAGGTAGGACGCTCTATATCTGCCAGTCCTATCTTCCTATCCGGTGAGGCGATTAGTGGCCTACGTAATTCTCCCCCAACCTCTATAGGCATTAAAGGTAGTTGTCTTCTATTTGCGGCATACGGAATCCACGGGGCTAATGAATAGATGATATTGACTCTACCTCCTTCTGTTGAACTTCTTACCCAAAGTGGGTGTCTTACCCGAGAGCTTGAGGTGCTTGAGCCCTCTTGAGAGTGAGAGCCTCGCCCCCGCCTTATTACAAAACCGCTCGAACTAAGTTTAAAAAATAAAGGAAACATAGGAGCATCCCTGGAAATATTCGAGAAATTCAAATGATATAATGATATACAGATTCAACCTCTCTTGGAGAGATTCTAGTTTACCCCTTTCATAAGATACTGCTGGACCTTCTTACTTTCTCAGATGATCAAAGCCATAAACAAACCTACTTTTCTTCAATCTCACTCCTAATAATAAGTCAAAGCGGACGATCCAGCGCCAACTAAAGATTCTCAATCGTCCGCTTTACCTTTACCCATTACTAAGGAGAAAGCGGACTCTCTTCCTTAACACAGAAGATTACCAGTTCTTCCTTATGAACTTCCCCTTCACTAGAGCTGCCCTGCCTTACTGACCTTCCATGCTTCCCTTGTTTTGCGTTCTATTTGAATTACTATTCCCCCAAGGGACCTTGCAAAGTAATGCTTTAGTCCAACCATTTCCAAGACAACGTATTTTGTATCACTAGTTGTGGTCAGTCATTTCCTGGATGATCATCCTATAACTGTACATCCTCAAGGTTAGGAACTATACCAACTGCTAGAAAGAAAGCTACCATCACACCTAAACCTACTGCCGTAAGCACATTGCCGCTAGCAGGGATTGTTATCTCCGCAAAAGGAAGCTCATTCTCCAAAGCCGACACCACCGATGCAGAAACGTCCTTTCTTTCAAGAAAACCAACCCTATGAAAGCCAGGTGCATGATATGCAAGATTAAAAAAAGGGTCATACGACTCTAAACGAGCGAACAACGAGCAGTCCACGGGGGCATGAAGGAAAGCGCCAGGCTCAAACCCGTACCAGACTGTACAACCAACGCCCAAGTTGACCAAAACCAAGAAACGCCCATACATATCGTTACTATAACTTATTATCTCCACCAAGACTCTAGTAAGCTGATGGTTGACCAAACCGCGCAAACCTCCCCCTCCTCCGGAACTGCTAGAATCTAACAACGATAGCTCAGTAAGAGCACCGCGAATATAAGATAAACCAAGAGAATTACTTAGAAAAGACATCTTCTCTAAGGATTCAGGTAATCTCAATTCTTGATGTAAGAACTCACTCTGACCGGGAAGAAAGCGAAAACCTATCCACATTTTAATGGTGTCATACGACTGGAATGGTGTTGAAACCATTAAATTGCGAGGAAGTTCTACAAATGGTGCTTGTAGTTGCTCTAGAATCGATTTGCTCCAATGAGATTGTGTCCAACTGCTTAAGAATCGATGAAAGGTACTACGATAACAATAAGAAGACGATGCTAGCCCCGTAGAAGATGATGCTTCTGTCTCGGCCCCCAAAGAAAGCCTCTCGAACTCCTCACATAGAGAAAAGAGTTGGAGGTCGTTTAGGGCATATAAAAATTGAAGAAATTCACTTTTGTCCATCTTTGAATGTGCTGAAATGATTCCCTCCTGAGAGTAGGAGTTTGTGAAGAACTAAACGAGAACTTTTGTTGGTTCTTTACCAACGGAAAGCATGGGATAAAAAGAACAGGAGAGGGTTTTCTCTTAGGCTCGGTCGTCCGGGCCCTAGTCCTCCTCCCTCACCGGTCCCATTAGCTATTCTAGCTTCCTTGCTTGCATCCCCTTTCGGTTTTGCATCTTTCTTTCTCCGATGAGTGAAATCCATTATCTGATATCTGTTCTAGTTATTAGAAGTTCTCTCTTTGCGGACTGATACGCGCTACCATCCGTATCAAAGCTAAGCCCTCCATCTCGCTTACACCAGTAAGCTATCCGAACCGGCTATCGAATCTGTAATGCTAATACGAGCTAATAGAGCACTGAGATAAAGATTAGTAAGATAAGTTAAGATATCTAAGATGTTCCAATAGGTATTCCATCTCCTAGAAACCTGCCTTCCTTCTTTGGCTTTTCTTCACTTGCTTCCTTACTTCCTTTTAGATTAGTATAGATCTCTCTGTTGGTTCTCTAACCTGGCTTTGAACCGGATTGCTAACCTGGTTTCAATTTCTTCTTCTTACCCTTCTTAGGCTTCTTCTTATGCTCGGACTTCTTAGACTTCTGATTCTTATCTAACTTGTTCTTAGACTGATTACGCTTCTTTGGAGGTTGATTGTAGAGGTGCATCGAAGGGGATTCAGTAAGAGGTTCACTATCCTCCGGTTCCTCAATTTCACTACCATCCTCCATTTCATTGTCTGTTTTACTCATTTCTTTAGAGTACAGACTCAATAGTTTAGAGTAAGGGTTCTTAGCAGAAGCAGAAGCTGAAGATTCCTCTTGAATTGAATTGAGTAGTGCAATTTCTGTCTCCAGAGTCTTCACTCTTTCTTGATCTGTATCTGTATCAGTCTTGGTTGCTTTAAGCGAAGCTAATTCTTCTTTTTTAACCAATAATGTGATTTTATTGATATTTTCACCCCCGTACTCTAAAACATGCTTAGGTTTTGTGTCTACCCAAATATTCTTATTATCAAAGACTGGATCCCTTTTTGTACCTAGTTTGAGTCCCATGTTGACTTGTGATACCTTTTTAGCTATCTGGAGTTTACGCCAATCTATTCTGAAGTTCGATTCTATGGTGATCTGTCTCGTTTGAGACGGATTAAGGTATTGTGCGAGAAACCAATCTAAATTTGCCTCGCCTTTAGCAGGACCCTTGTGCCTAGTTAGAACTTTATCATATTCATCTAGTAAGGCATAACTCTTAGGCGCTAAGAAGATGCCCTTATTTACTTTATGCTCTAGTTTGAACTTACCCAATTCCATGGAAGAGATTTCTTCTTCAGGAAGAGGATTTCCTAGAATTGCTGAGTCCGTATCCGTGTAGTAACAGTCATTTCGGGAAATGTATTTATACATATGAATACGAGCACAAGCTGTAACTGCTGCTGACATTTGAACTGCTGCTATCCGTGGCGGTTTCCACTCGTCAGCATCCAATGAATTACTCATATAATTCACAATATAGTAATCATTGCTAAGCTTGTCCCCTGAGATAAAATTGTCCCTCTCTAGAAGAATGTCATATCTAGCCTTCTCGCATATCTCTGTAATACTACTCTCCGGATTGATACCTAATCTACCGTAGAGGGAGTTCATAACTAGCTTGTACGCATATACCATAGCTCCATCTCCACTTTTCTTTGCTTCTTGTCTTTTCCCGTAGATGTTTGTCACAAACCCCTCGAAAGGACTAGCCTTCTTCTCAAACAAATAGCCCCTTAGGGGTATAATCTTGTAGCCCAAGTCGCGCGCATAAATCAATTCTTCGCTATAATACACACCAACGAATTTACCTGTTGGAAAAAGTAACGTATTCTTATGATCCCGATAAGGTAAGAAAGGGCGAGTAATTGTACTCGGGCACTCTACATAAGCTTCAATAAATCCATACAAGGAGTTCACGTCAACCTTTTCCAAATTCCCATGCCAAACGGGGACACCACCCGGCATAGGATATGTTTTCATAATAAAAGGATATAATGAGTTCACATCATAGTGATATAAATCTTCACCATACGGGATATATACATCAGCATGTCCCCCATTATAGCCACGCCGAATGAAGCTATCTTCGTTCCTACTTGGTATATGGATTGGAAAAGAATTAGGATCGTAATAGCACTTACGAAAGATTCTCAAAGCCAGCGCTGACACTGTCATGCAATCCTCGATATCCACTTTGTACTCCGTCCAAAATATCTCTTGCGCCTTTACCATAACACCACCTAAGAGACGAATATCCTGTTTCATATAATCCAATAATGAAGATCGTTCCTTCTTAAGAGTCGACACTTTAACCTCGTCATATTGGAGAGAGCCTTTTCCACCTAAGGAAGGACATAAAGTGGACGCCAAATAATCCAGATTATTTGAAAGCAGATTATATGAATCTCTTAGCCGGAAGACCTGTTTCCCGTTCTGATAGACTGGCAACTCGTAAAGCCTTTTACTCCTCATAAGAGGCTTGATGGTGTACTTCTTATCCTCACGAGAAATAAAATATTTCATTAATAGAATACCATCGAATCGTGATAAATTATGAAAATAGATAGTTTTAATCTTTCTTGATCTCGCTACTGCTTCTAAACGCACAAAAAACTGGTGCAACATTAGATTACTCCTGTCTTCAAATTCTTTTAATAAGATGTTATCTTCACTAAAATATGTTTCAATTTGATAATCTGGCTTGGCACCAACATCTTCACCCGGGTTAACCACTAAGAAGCCCACCGCATAAGGCACATGAACATTTTCTACTAAAACGGTCTCCGTATCCGCTACAATGAAAGCGGACCTTTCCTTCTTCCTTCCTTTTACTTTTGGTATATGGTTGGGGTAACTACCCTTCTTCCTACTCTGACCTATTCCTTCTTTGGGTTCACCACCTATACCGGAATGAATTAGACCCCAAATTTGACTATTTATTTCATCTGAGTTAATATGATCTAACTCTAAATCCTTATTTTCCATACCGCTATAATAGATTTCTATGAATATACTATAGATAGGTAGCGTGTCCTCTGGGTATTCCTCTGCTTTCTTAAAGCAAGCCTCTAAAACATTTTCATATACACCTGAAATTTGCCCCTTATTATCATATAATGAAATGGATTCTGTAATCATGAAGTGAACTATTTCTCCTGATGGCATTTTCTTTTTATAACCTATCGTAAATCTACCACTTGATACCCCGGCTGGATAAATGTATTTCATTAACACTCGCATTACTGCCAATGCTATCACTTCGTAGTGTACACATTCTAGGTAAGGAGGATTTAATTCTACTTGAGCTAGTCTCTTTCCGTCATAGATATCCTCCTTCTCTTTTCTTTTTTCTTGAAATACATCTATATATCTTTCTTTATTGCAAATCCATTTTAAAATAGAACAATGTTGTTCGAACAAGGATAACGAATATTCTACTGAACTTGCTGATTTCTCTTTGTCTATCAGCCCTAAAGTCATTCCTCTTTTTTCTCCTTTAATAATGTAAACTGTACCTATCCTCTGTTATGCTAAGCATCCTACTTTTATATTGATTCCACTTTTCGGAAATAAGGCCCTCATTAGATAAGCTATATGAAACTGTTGTGCTACCCGGGTTGCTACCTTTCACTATTGATAAATAACTATCAATACTAGATACTATCTCTGAAATCTTTTCTGCCCATTCTATCTGATCTTTTTCTCTCAAACCCTCTGGCACCAGATATTCCAGGATTTCTCTATATGTCAGATCTGAGTCATCACGAACATTAGGTTCGCTTTGATGCCCGGAAAGCGGAGTTCTAGAGACAAGGAACCTCAGATTATCTAAGACAAAGCCCATTACTACCCTGTGCGGGAACCCCAGGGAAATAAACACTTCACTATAGATGATTGGAAGTTTATTAGCATAATAGGATGTGGTTATGAAATTATCATGGACTGTGTAAACTGGGCCCCTGCTCATGAACTTTTCCACCACTTTCATAGCTATAATGGCATCCTTCTGATGAATAAAGTTGACGCAGGTTGCCGTTTTACTCTTCCTCTTATCCCTCTTCAAGGAACGCACCCTTAGAGTCACCTGATGTCTTTTCATTTTGAACCTATTATACACCCAAATCTTGGCTCTTTCGCTGCGCCTATAATCCTGCACTGTAGTGTAGTAGTCTGTACTATAGATAACCGGGTGACCCAAGGCTGAAGAAAACCAACCAATTAAGTTAAATAAATTCATTATATTAGATATATCTGGATATTCTGATTTCCAAAAGTCATTGCAAAGCTCTGTTATCTTCTTTTTGTCCTCATTACTTAGTGATGAACCATAATTCCTACTGATATCTAGTTTCATAGAATAAGAGGTCTTCCCATATATCAATGGCATATAGAGGCCTTTCACCTGCTTTCTCGTTAAACCTGATTTGATGATTTGAAGCTTTATATTATCATCATTCAATTCCAATTTCTTTTGTAAAAAGTCAATCAGTTTTGAATGTAAATACATATAAATGTCATGGATCTCATTATTAGAAGGAAGAAGATTTGTTAGAACACCCAGCTCCTCATTAAGCAAAAGATAACTCATCATTTGATAAGCACTCGCGGATGCATCTTGAGTCACAGGGACCCTATTCAGATACTCAATTCTTTCTGAATCTGACACTTTATCTAAATTCAGAAACCTAGCTAGGAACTGAAAGGGGGCACTCGCTTCTTTGGTTGTTTCAATCAAATACTTATTATCTCTTGAAAGAGATGAATACATTCTCATATACCATGCATGAGCTTCTTGATAACTTTTGTATTTCCCATATTTAAATGCTGCTGCACATGCCAAATCTTTTCTTCGCTCCAACTCCTTTTCTTTATCTTTTGTGTAATTGCCATCGTTAGAGAATAAAATCAAACTTTTTGCTAAATCACGCTCGTGAAAATGCAATAGACCTGCCCGGTAGATTCTACCACGGAAGTCCATGAAAGCTGGCAGATAAAATGAATAGCCTGAGTATGCCTCCGCTAGCCTTAATATGAAGCATTCATACCTAGCTCGCTGCACCCGCTTTAATAATTCTTCTATCAATGACGAACAGTCAATTACTCCCAACATTTCACTCTTTTTACTGAAGAAAAGTGATCTCAATAAATCTATTCCCTCTTTTAGATTAATATCCGCTAGATTGCGATTCATAAGAAGACCCGCCTCTTCTAACATATCACGATTACTTAGTATGTATGATAACAATTGCGCGTTTATCTCAAACGCTTGTGACTGAAGTTTATTTAATACTGGGCACAATTTCGATGTTTTTTCTACCTCAATATAGAAATCCTCATAATCATGTGATGTTAAAGCTCTGAACCTAGAATAGAGCTCGCCCGTTAATCCACTTAAGTAACCACCTCTCAAATCTGCTAACTTAGTATTTTTTCTATTTCGAGGCGGAAATTCCCAGTTCACCGGTTTACTAACCATGGGAAGGTTCAGTCTAATCGGAAGGGAATTGAATTCAAATTGGAATACTGAAAAGAGATTCTTCTTATATCTTTTATTATATAAATAAGAATTATCCACATTCATTATATCATTTCTATTTTCTATACTAATCAAACCTACATTATTTAAGTGTTCAACCAGAGTTGTCCCAATTAGACTATCTTTACTCCTTTTTTCTTGATTTGACATTTTTAGATTCTTTATGTTGTTTAATATTACTGCTTGTTCTAGTACTGCTCGATCTAATAGATCTATTAAGGTTGATACCCTAACTGCCGATGACCTTTTAACACAGTTGAAGACTGAACCTAGCACATGTATTATTATTGCCTCAAGTGTATATAGACCAAAATTACTTAATAGTTGGTATAAATGGACTTCATAATCTGGGTATTTTTTATTGTATCGTTCATAGATTTTACCCTTTAATATATCCTTAGTTATCATCCTGCCATTATTTGTCAACTTATTCAATATTGTCATTGAACTTTTGAAAAGATTTTCTTCCTTTAAATACATTGTTTCTTCCTCTATTTCCTTTTGTAAATTATACAATATATCATTCTTCTTTTTCTCATATTCTTCCTTATTTTTATTTGAATTCTCTAATGATTGAATTAGATTCTTCTTTCTTTCTAATAGATCAAAAATGTTTGAATAATATTCATTAACTTCTGTCTTTTCTAAAGGCTTCTTAATACTAGGAATAGATTTATAAAATTCATTCCAGAATAATTGATTAGCTTTCTCTCTATTTGGCCTTTCACTTTTACCCTTTTCTGTTAAGTCATTTGAAATATCCTCTAATGCCTGAACTCTTTCCTGAGATCCCTCATTATGAGATCCCTCATTATTTACCAAAACCCTTTCCGAAACCTCTTTACCATCCCTGGAAGAGCTAAAAGATAGAACGTGCATAGAATCCGAACCTACTTTGTGATCGAGTAAAGCCGAACCA
Source organism: Trichilia minutiflora (assembly GCA_035590515.1). Taxonomy (NCBI): domain Eukaryota; kingdom Viridiplantae; phylum Streptophyta; class Magnoliopsida; order Sapindales; family Meliaceae; genus Trichilia; species Trichilia minutiflora. The sequence continues at coordinate 4,213,772 of JAVXUL010000010.1, forward strand.
TTAGAATTCCAATCCGAACCTACTATAAGACATACATTCCAAGCTACTTGATTACCTAGATTCCAAGGCGACCCTACTTTATGACCTACCTTCCAAGCAACTATCTTACCAACATTCCAAGCCGAACCTACATTCTTACCAACATTCCAAGCTACTTGAATACGAACATTATAAGCCAAACCAACTTGAATACGAACATTATAAGCCAAACCAACTTGAATACGAACATTATAAGCCAAACCAACTTTTCTCTCTCCTCTAGTATAATAGCAAGTGGACCCTACATTTCTAAAATAATAAGAGCGCCTATTTAATGCCTGGCGGGCACTTGCCATATTAGGCAAGCTGATACTTTTTCGTGGTACCAAATAAGTCATGATAGTTTTGTTTTGTTTTGTTTGATCCTCGTTGGCGTGGATGGTTAAACAGTGTCAATTATATTTAACCATCCTATTTGCAGGTTCCTCGTTGGCTTAAGGCGTTGTGTACCTTGTATCTTCCCATGGTATCTCGTTGGACTCTCTGAAACCTCCCAGCGCTCCGGCAATAGGAGAATAAGCATTAATCCAACAAGTAAAGCCCCATGTAGTAAGCTCGGGAAGTGCTGTTAACTCTTCCCTCGTCCTCTCTCGGGATGTGATATCGAACTCATCCCTCGTATTGCTACCCGGGAAGTGGTGTCACCTCTTCCCATAGCTCGGGAAGTGCTCTTCCCTCGTCATTCATGTATTTGTCTATCGGGATGTGTTACCGAACTCATCCCTGTTAATACTAGTACTATTAAGGATTGTAAGGGTAAGCTCGTGAATTGATATTGAGCTCTTCCCTTTATTCCTATAAAAGTGTTAAGTGATCTACTAATTTGCTTAACACATTTAATACCTAACTCTAGTACGAATAAGAATATCTATTATTCCTATAAGTGTGACATATACGGGGGATATCAAGAACCTTGATGTGCTAACAATCAAATTTAAATTTTTTGAAAAGGAAAGAATGACTTGATCCTCCTAGCACAAAATATGAAGTACACCTCGGGTGAAGAGTATCTGGGCAAGTCTCCACTCAATGCAATTGCCTTTTCATGCTCACATTTTGTCGCATACTCAGTCACTGCAGGTCCAACACAACAGAAGCATCGCAGTAGTACATACAAATCCCATACTCCAAAGCACAGTGTTGGCTAATTAACAAAATGCTCTTTGAAGTGAAGACCGTAGCAGTTGCAATCATGAATCATGGTTCAACAATTCATGTAAAAGTATTTAAGGAAAACTAGCAAATGTTTTGTGAGCAAATGGTGAAGTTTAGATTTTCATTTGTAGGTCGATTGATTCAGGTTCAGTTGAAATAGCCAAAGCCATTAAAAATAAAACTTTTGAAACTATATGAACCTTTCTTTAAGAAATTTGCAAACAAAAGAGGAGAAGAAAAAGAAAAAAAGATAGAGAGTCCACGCATGACCAAATTTGATTATCAGACTCTCAGACTCGCAAGTCCAAACACAGGCAGATGACACAAGATCTCCTGGTCAACCTAACTGCAGTATCATGTTGAATCATCAACCCAAAAAGGATCAATGATAATACTTAAAAGTGAAAATGCCACATTTGGAACTAAAACAGAAGAGAATATGGCTTTGCCACTTAAATCTCCACAAGGCAGAAGGACAAAGAGCAAAAGCTTGTGGCCCTTCATCCAAGGATCAATCAGTCAGTTCAGGATGCACAAATGAGATAGCGAGTAGTTAGGTATACATATGAAATCTACCAGCTAAGAAAAAACAAGTAAAGGTCTAATCGAATTCTTGGAATAGTAAATGATAAAAGTTTTACAAACCTTCATTGTGGTAATTAATATCTAATTTATAAGCAGAAAAAATCTCCTGGTATAAGTTCTTTTACTTGTCTCACTTATTGACAAAATACTATAAGATTCAATCAAAACAAAAAGGATGGTTGATGATTATGACCTAAAGAGAAACAAAGAAATTGATAGTATTGTAGATTCAAAGCAAAAGACTAGAAATCAGAGCTCCTTGTTATGCAAGAATGGAAAGAAATATTACGTACCTGTAAAATTGAATAAATAATTGAACAGGAAAGGCTGGCATGTCTAGTCAAAGCACAAGGTCAAGAGTGACAATTCCACAAACATACAGCAAAGCTTCCTGAAGAACTTCAACTACCATTCCATTATTATGTGAAAGCAATGATAACAAAACTGAAAGACCTCATTAGAAAATTAATCAGTCCTCACTTTATCAGCATCAAACTTCTCAAAATGGTTTCGTAATGATTTTCGATCACTAAAAATTAATCTGTCCTCACTTTATCAGTATCCAAACTCCTCAGAATGGTTGCGTAATGATTTTCGATCACTATAAACCGTATTTTCCTCAAGTTCCAATAACAAGGAGCCAAGAACAGACAAGTACAGATTATATCCTCTTCTTCCAACAAGAAAGTTCACGAGAGATACTGCTGTGTCGCTATCCAGGTCAACCCCATCCTGAAGATAGAAAAACTAGTTCTCCAAATTTGCAAATTAATCTCACTTTGTACAATATGTACAGAGAGGTATAATGACCAGGCCCTTGCCAGATCTTCCAAGTGTGGGCCTAGCAGACACCTTTTATCCCCTTTCTTTCTCTCGGTACCTACCCAACTGAAGGATATAAACAAGAATAATACAACATATATACAGTGTTATATCATTCTCTAGCACCACCAAAACCAGAACGGTTTATGGCCCCCATTGCAATTTGAACCAAGGGTCAGAGTCCCTCTACATCCTGAAAGCTGAAATCAATCACCCTCTTAATATCAGTAATCCACTCTCTATTTTCACTCTCTTTGAGGGCTACTCTTGCAGCAGCAAAGGCATTCTGGGATTTTCTTGAGGCCTCCATTGCAAAATCTACATCCTGTGTCTGCAAAATAGTACACATACATACTAATATATTCACCCTTTTTAGCCAAAAAATTTTATAAATATATCCAAGGAGAAGGCCGGTTCTTCATCATGGCTTACTACCACTAACACACACAACAGTTAAACAGTCAGATAACTCCTATTTTCTGATGAGATAGCGAACATAAGCCTACCACTACAATACTAGGAACAACCCTCAAAATTTCTGAAGAAAAAAAAATCTACCCAAGATCCTTCAGGCAATTAAATAGTTGATTAACCAGTTATGTATCATAAAAATTTTCATCTGGCAAAAATATAGTCCAAGAATAGTACATATATAGAATATCAGAGACTCAGCATTCTCATTCGCTATTTTAGCAGTTCTTTGGACAAAATATACTCTTAAGACCATATATTTCATGCTATGTTTCCATATACCCACTTCACGTATAACATATCTGAAGTAAGTGATGCACCCCTGTGCAGACAGTCTTTGGCCAAAGCACCCATCAATGAAGTGTATACCATAACTCCATAAGCAAGTCTTTCTAGCCAAAATTTAAATTATGAAAGAAAATGCAAGGATCTATAGCAGATTGAATCAACTTACAAACTCAAGTAGCCGGACAATGACATAATTTCCAGTAAAATGAGAAACAATGCCCCTTGATAAAGTAGCCTTATCTGCTGTCACGGGATTATTTAAGTTATCGTCATCTGAAGCAGAAGAACATGGAGATTCACCTAATAAACAATTTAAGAAATTGTTACACCAAGCACAGCCTTTCAGGGCATGGGCACACCAGCATGTTTCATTGCCTTACATTTTCCCTTCTTTTTATCAACTTATCAAGAACAAAAATCACAATGGAGAATGCTAGGCAGTAGCACTTGTTTAGCTAAAAAAAATATCACAAGTTTAGAACTAGATTCCATGTTCATTAATCCATTATCAAGCGGAAAACTTCTCCTTATTAAAAAGAAAATTATATTTCACTATATATTTTAAATCAGAACATCCAAGAACAAAAGATAAAAGTAATTGTTTTAACCATTAATTTTAACTACTTAAATAATGGAATGGCCCTCACAAACTTCCACCTACCAGATCTTGTTGTAAGCTGAAGATATTGAGCTGCAATTCAGCGTTGGGTGCACTACCAGTTAACTGGTTCCACCTACCAGATCTTGTTATAAGCTGAAGACATTGAGCTGCAATTCAGCTTCGGGTGCACTACCACTTAACTGGAACTAGGGCCCAAAACAGCCACATACAGAGTCCCAAATGAACAAATAACCACCAAACTCATCCAAGAGAAAAAGGGAATTGCAAATATTAGGCTAGTTTACTTTTCTAAGTCATGTAATTAGGCATAGAAACAAGCCAGCTTATGCATACAAACCAACTACCTTGAGACGTTATGCGTAAAGTTCCCTTCAACTCAATCCGGTCTTTACTTGTACTAGAATTTTTGCAGTAAACAACTCTCATGTATGCCACCTCCATGCATTTATAGGCCAAAGAAGCAGCAGCCATTTCTTGACGTCTTGCATACTCATGGGCACAGAATCTGAGCATTCAAGGCATTCAGAATGGATATAGATAAAGCATACAACAAAGAACATTCAAAAGTTAAAGAATCATTCCACTGTATAAAAAACATAATTTGGAGGCTGAAAAGAGTCAAACATCATTGAAATTCTTAGACTTCAGATGACATGTAGACCACATAAATTAAATGATGTCAAAAGAAATGTTCAAAGCATTACAACATAGCTTTGATGCTCAAACACCACCATTATGCTTGTTAAAAACAATTGCTATAGGCAAAAGCATAACTATGCAAAAACACATATTGTATTCTATATACCAAATCAAATTTTAAGCAGTATTCTTTCTAAAAATGTAGAACATAAGAAGCACAACAATTGTTTTGTAAGTTATATAAATGAACACACACAAGCCAAACAAGTTGTTCATATTCACAAAAATAGAAGACTCCAAAGAGACCAGAGATTTGTTATACATATAAATGAACCCACACAAGCCAAACTAATTGTTCATATTCACAAAAATAGAAGACTCCAAAGAGACCAGAGATTTGTTCCCCTATCCCAAATATGATGAAAAACAATCGTTACTGGGGTGGGGCCCAAGTAACTGTCATCTTCAAGTCAAGTTTACAACAACTAAAGCATCTAATTGAACCAAGATGTGTTCTTGTTCAGTTTATTTACCGCATCAGACACAAAACCCCATCAGTATCTCTTCATGTGCAGCTTCCTTTCACAGATATAAAATTTCCTAAGGGATATTTTTGGAAGACTACAAATAAGAGGTATTAGAAGGTCAGAACCTTGTTCCAAATATAGTTTCATAAATAAGTTTTATATTAGTGCTTCATGAATAAAATAAGAAAAAATATCTATAGACAAGAGAATAAACATAAAATTCAACAACTTTGTAATCTTCACTTACTCGCAAAGTTTAGCCGTAGTTCTATATGCTTGTATTTGGGTCATCTCCCCCCTTCTGTCACCCTGCCTGCTGCAACTTTCAAGAAGTGAAGCTCCATGGAAAAACTTTAAGGCTGCTTGGAAGTAAGCCTCATTACTTTCAAAATCAAACCCAGAGTTCTGGAAAACAATGAAACCAAGGTAAGAGTTAGAACAAAACAGATTTCTAATGACCCCAACCCCATTTTGTATATTGCACACCAATCATGAAATAAAAATTATTCCAAAAGAGTAAAAGAACCTTAAGGCGATCTGCATAGTCCCTGAGCTGTTTGGCTTCTTCAAGGGCAATTGTAACTTTCTGGCTTGAGGATTTCATACTTCTAGGATTTGGAGCGTTGACATCTTTGATCCCACGTATAACAGGCTTGTGATGCACTACTAAGCTGGCGCTAACTCCATTCTTGTCACCCACATTTCCAGAATCATTTACTGCTTTGGACATATCACCTTTGTAACAGTCATCAATTAAAATTTCATCAAACATCCCTCCCTGTTGGGATCCTGGTACCGATTGATGATCTCTTGTCCCCTGTTCACGTTCACTTCCACAATGTGAGAGTGACCTTGACATCCCATTTATTGTCTCTATTTCTAACTGAGAGGCTTTCACTTCACCCTCAGGATCCTGCATCAGGTTCTGCTGGGAGGCAACTGCACTCCTTGTGCTAGCACACAATTTGACATCTAAATCATTATGTTCTTTTACAATACCCTGCTTTCCCTTTCTACCATTGCTTGGTATCTGTCTTTCAAAATCCCACCTGCTAATGCGTTGCTTCTCTTCCTTATGAAACTTATACCTAGGCCTCTCAGGAAACTCATTTTTTCCTTCAATTAATGTATCATGATATATTGCATTACAATCAACATCAACATCTGGCTCATACTTCAAGCTCTTCTTCAAATAAAAATCCCCATGCTCACTAAATGAATCAGAAACCTTCATCTTATCTCCATAAGAAACAGATGCACATTTTCTGTCACTGCCCTTTGACTGCAAAAAGGAGCCCTCATCAACTTTCCATGGAAATAACACATTTTCAGGGTAATTCTGATTTCCTCTACCCTCATCATTGCCATGTGCCACAACAAAAAGATCACTGGGGTGCTGGTGATGTTCAAAAGAATCTGCATCAAAATTGATCAATGGCCATTTCAAAGTACAGAAGAAATTTTAGATTTGGTAGTAATTTTATGATTAAGATTGCTTTCATAGTAATCAAATGTAGAACATTTCAGTAGTTAAGGATGACAGTTGTACAAACCTTTCTCTTTCTTGGCTGTCCCAGATTCATTAATCTTGTCATTAGCTTCCCCGTCCCACCTTTCACAATTGTTATTTACAGGAACACAATCAGTTCCAGCATCATGTTTCCCTAAAACATCCTCTGCCGCTGACATAAGCTTACCTGGATAGGAGATCCTAAATGGAGATGAGGAAACGGATTCTACTGGTGAGCTTTTCACTTCCTCGAAGTTTGCTCTGCTTTTGCAAGAACCCAAAACCTTTGACGAGCTTGAAGTGGTAGACACAGAAACTTCTCCAGATCCAAAATTCCTTCTAACTAAATCTATGCCATTCAGAGTCTTTCTCTGTTTCCAGGTTTGCTGGCCCTTATCAGCACCTCTGACTTCTTCCATACCATCAACCAGATGACCTTTACATGAGAAAGACATCACCCTGCTGTCACATTTATTATCAAAACCTTTATTGGCACTGTAGTCCCTACCATCATTCTTCTGAAACCTGGATTTCTTTTCCCTCCCAAGTTCACTCTGACTGCTTTCCTCCTTTGCATATTCCTTGCCATTATTCCCATGCTGGATGTTCTGCCACTTCCTTTTTGTCAGTGAATTATTTCTTTTATCTGGGGTTCTCATATCCAAGGACTCACCACCTGATGAAACCTGAGTTTTGTCTCCCAATTTCTTTCTAGAAAGGGGTACTCTATCCTTTGTACCACAATTTACATCCTCAGAATAAGATAACTCATGTTTAAAAATATTCTTCCCAACTGAGTCAGTTTGCAAACCAGCATTTGATTTGAGACTCATCCTCCCATGGTCCAGATCAGAGTTCATATGTTTATCAGCCACATACACATCCTCTATCTTAGCTTTTTTAGAAGATTCATGTCCATAATGATCAGTAACCCTCTTCTTTTTCATCTTCAATTGCTCAGAATCACCTGTGGACATAATATGAAAGAAGCAAAATGATTATAACCTACAAATTGATTAGTCTTAACAGCCAGTAGAAGATCAGTGCAAAAGAGTTAAACACCTCCATTTATCTGCTTTCCTTTCTGTTAGTTATGTGCTTTTCAACATCCAATTTGTATGACTTGTGGAAATAGAGAGAACTCGATTTCTTCATTGCATTTGATTCTGCAGGGGGCCTGTTCATGTCATTTAAGCTTCTACTTCTTAAAGAATCCTGCAGGTGGTTCTTTGAAGCATTGGATGTCTGAATCCCACTACTGCCACCTGCTTTAGGTATTTCCTTTGAGGTATTTCGTTTCTTTGCTCGAATTGACACAGCAGCAGAGTCCGGACTCCGGTTGTTCTGGTCAAGAGGTTGGCAATGATCTAAACTTGTCCCCGATGCAACTCCATAAGCGTAATTCTGAGCATTATTTTGATCCTCAACTACAGGGAGTTGTTACAATGCATAAAGAGCTTTTGTTGTCTCCTCCTCGCTGATATCGCACTGATTCATTCCAGGCCTAGATAACATTTTCAAAACCTCACAGATATCAGAAACGGAAAGATATATTTAAGAATGTCCGCAATACCATAAGCTTGCATGCGTTTAAACAAACACAACCAAAACACATGTAGAATGAGAGACAGAGAGAGACCGAGTGAAAGAGGGTACATATACAAACCAGGATAATTACATAAAAGAAGACAAAACATAAATGAGACAGAATGAAACTTACAGCCAGTTTAACATGCTACACAACCAATTATCAGGTAGATGCTCGGGCTTTGTACCAACTGGTAGCAACCGCCACTTTTGACAATTGTCACAACAAACCCAATTTTCATTTATGATTATTGGATCAACTACTGCTGGAACCATCTCAGAACCATGTCTACCTTCAATGGTACAGGGACTCACAAATGGACCATTTTTTATGTATGGCCTAGTCATTGCCTCATTATCAATTTTTTTATTTGGCTTCACGCAACATGCCCTCTCCAATTGATTATTTGTCAGTTCAAAATTTGCAACCAGAGAATCTTTACAAATATCTCTGGCCTTCTTAATGTCCTTCTGTGATTTCAACTTAGGCATCTTACTTTTACCTGTAGAAGCACCATAATTAGTTGTTGTCATAACTTCAGGGGCCACACCCACACCATCCCTCAAGCTTTCCTTTACCGAAGCGACACCGGACTTTCCTATACTCTGGTTACCCTTTGACTTCTTACCTTCAGAGAGTGGCTTCATTCTCCCACCGCATAAATTAATTTCATCTTGAATTTGAATAGGAGGTTTCCTACCAACCTTCTGTTTTGAAGAAGCTATTCTATTTCCATTACATTTGGATGCACCAGAATGTTTTCCACTTAAAATGGTAGATGCTTTGTTGCCCTGATAACCGCCACAGTCCCACTTCTCTGAAATGTTTTCCACCGACCTGCTCCTGCCATTCTTTTGACTCTTGCCACTATTATGGCCAGATAGACACTCTAATGAATCCTCTGCCACTAAGTTGGATGAAAACAATCTGTCACTTACCCCATGCTTCTTATTAACCACTATGGAGAATTCAGGTGCTCTATCCATTCCTTTTGGAGTGCCAAAAACACATTCTGAATTTGATAGATTTAAGCAACTCAAGTCATTATGATTTATCTTCTTGCCTCCTGGGGCCTCATTTTCTAACTTTTTCTTCAGAAGATAATTTGTGTCATTCTCATCCATCACATCAATCTCATGCTTTTGCTGTACTGGCCTTGCACTCTTTCCCAATATATTTGTTTTCTTCTCCTTTACTGGTTTCCAATTGCCCATACAAGCAACTGACTCATCTACTGACATGGAAGAATGTCGTTGACTGCCCCTATGGGAAGGAATCTGTTTATTGTCTCCGGAAAGCCTTTCCTTTCTTATCAAGCAAAGCAGACTATCATGGAGTGGTGATATCAGCACATCCCCAGGGACTGGGAATGAAGTCATAACCTGCTTAACATAGAAATAACATATAATTGCTACAAGCACAACTCGTGACAAACAAACAGAATTACTAAAGTCAAACAGCCTCTACCTGAAAAATGCTAGTGGGAGATTCATCAGCAGTCTCTCGAGATACAGGTTTTGTTCCTCCACTTCCCTCAGCACTATTCCCCAATGATGAAGATGGAGAATTGTCAAGCCCAAGCCCATTGTATATCGCCATATTTTTGCAAGCCATTTTATCAGAACCCAGCTTTATTCGAACCCTGAGTGTTCTTTGATCCATTAGATTGCCTGATCTGACTGAACTTTTGGCAACTCGAGCAGAAGATAAGTGCAATCCATGTTTCACAGGAACATCCCCAGAAGGTGGCACCCCTGGATACTGTAACAAATTGTCACTGCAGGAGACATTGCCAAGCCTTATGGAGGAGGACACAATCGATGTAGGCTGAAAATTTTGTGAGGTACCCTGCAAAAACATATGACTCACATGCTAAAGGAAACTAGAATTTTCCAAGACAAAAATAGTCAGCTGTATATACCTACTTCCTGGCAAACATTAAAAAATAACAGCAAAGTTATTCCTAATACCTCCATGGATAAATCACACAGTGAGGTGGAGTCTCGTTGTGGAGTCTTTGAATGTGACGAATTAGAAGGAGAGCATTCATATGTAGGTAAAAAAGAGCCATAACCACCATATTTTGACCCTGCCAAAACACTTGAGTCACATAACATCATATTCTGGGTATAAATCTGCGTTTACTTTACTCCTTTGTTACAACTTCCATTATGAGCCACTTAACCAATTTCTCTTTAGAAACGCCGGCTACAAAATATTTACGTTGATGACCCAAAACCCTTTTAATTTTCTCATCCTTCAAAAAAGAGAAATGGGAGATTTACTATTGTTATTTTGTGCGTTGAGTCAGAAACAGTATAAGAAACAAAAGTCCATATGAAAATATGATGCATTTAGCTTGAGGAACAACAGGTCACAAGCCTATTTGGTATTAGCATCCAGAAGGAATCTCACATAATTTCAACAACCATAACTAGTTCTGGCACACCAGTATCAGATATCAATTAAACTAAATCATCGATCGCCTTCTTCTTCCTAGTTTTCACAGAAATCAAACAATGAGTACAACTGCTGGGCTGCGCTGGAGGTCAAGTCACTTCAAACTCTTTGATTATAAATCATATAAGCATATACAAAAGCACATAATTCAGTGTTAACATCTTCAAGGAAAAAAACATTCTACCAAAACAAACATGTAGTGTTCTCCCTTAATAAACAACCTTAGTTGTACAAATTGTCTACAACTCTTTAAGATCAATGCCAGACTAGGTGATAAGCAAGAAGAAGAGTTATTTTAACTCCATGATTCTAATCATTTTCCATTGTCAATGCAAACAATTCGGCTTTATAGTGTTAATACCCCGCAAACAGAAATCTTAATTTGTAAAATCAAAAGGGCAATTTTTTTTTTTCGTTTTTCTTTATCGACCAGGCAACCAATTTCTTTCCATGAATAAATTCAATGAACATAATCCACTATAGAACAATTCTAGCAACAATTACCGCAGGAAAGCTAATACTAACAGCTTCAAAACAGACGACCAATCTTGATTACCATTAAGTGTTAATTAAATTTCACATTAAGCATGATTTCTGAAATTTTTGAATTTATATTGTAAAATTGTCTTTTAAAAATTTTTAGTTGAAAATAATTGAACTTTACTGAAACAGGAACACAAATAATCCTTACAAGGTAAGAGAAATCAGTGTCAGGGTCAATGTTGTTGTCATCATCCCTGTAACTGAGAGCCTCTCCTTCTTCAAACTCAGAATTCTCTTGCATCTCCACACCACGGAAATATTTTAATTAAAAAAACACTAACTTCCCCGAAAACTTAAATGGGAAATAAGCAAAAATAGCCACGGTTCAAAGTTGACAATTAAAAATAACCAATAAAAACAGTGTCGTTGAAAATCAACTTTATCAAAAAATTTTGAACGAAATTACCCTTTTTTATTTTCCTATCACCCAAACCAAATTTCTTTTATTTTTCCTTTGATTTTCTTCTTTTTCTTTCTTACCAAACATGTTTACTCGAAAGTGTGAATAGTACACTTCCGAGTAAACTGTATTAAAATTACTTTTTTTATTTAATTAATTAATATAATAAAAAAAATTTTAATACAGTTTACTCGAAAGTATACTATTCACACTTCCGAGTTAAACATGTTTACTCGGAAGTGTGAATAGTATACTTCCGAGTAAACTGTATTAAAATTACTTTTTTTATTTAATTAATTAATATAATAAAAAAAAGAATTTTAATACAGTTTACTCGGAAGTATACTATTTACACTTCCGAGTAAACATGTTTACTCGGAAGTGTGAATAGTAT
>JAVXUL010000010.1:4226695-4268900 GCA_035590515.1 Trichilia minutiflora
CTTCCTCAACACAAAATTATACTACAAAACATCATCCTCAACCTATTCCAAGCATTTATTTTCATTAAAATCCTATCTTAATCATTATTTTGTCAAATTAAAAAAAATATAATCTATCAAAATAATGACAGTTTATAAACGATTGTCAACAGAAATATCACCTCAATTGATGATGTCACAGCCTTAAGAGATGTCACAGATTTTTGAAACGGTAAAAAATAAATGATCGGTAGTTGTAAGTATGTAAATTGAAATTTTAGGGTTTAAAGATTTTAAACTTAAATTAATTTTGATTAAGAGTATTTGGATCACAAAAAAAGAATTTAGATTAATTTTAATTAAAATTATAAATAGTAATTTTTTTTTGTATAGAAATTATAAATAATGGTTATTTTCGGTTAATTCCTTTATGATAAGACATGCCGATTCTTCAACAACACTTTAGGCCGTATCAGCAGCAGCTCCTTTTTCGACAACAATAGCAGCAGCAACATCAACACGTCTTGAGACAAATTTGCTCGATTGTTTCAGGAGTTTCGTATGCGAGTGACAACAAAACGTACAAAAACTGGGTTCAAGGGTAAGATTCGGAGAAGAAGATGCTGAATCGTCTTCAAGAACGGGAAAAAAGTTATTAGATGATAACAAGGAGGAGGAAGGAGATATTGTTTCGGCAATAATGAATACCAATAGTGAATAGTAGGAAATTATACAAAATCTCATAAATTTCATCTCCAAACAGGCGGTGACTCCGATATATCTCCATCGCGTACTTCGTCTTCTTCATCAGTGGCTTCCCCGTTTTTCAGTTTTTTCAAAGCAAACGGCAATTGAAGCTGCAACAACGATTTCAGAAGAAAATACGATATCGCTGCGGAGATCTTGACGTGGTTGTTTCAGGCATCGAATTCGAAAGGTAATTCGGTGCAGAGATTGATAGAACACATGGGTTCAGTGCTTAAATCGCGCGTGAACCCAATAGAGAATCTTTCCCTTGTGACTGAGTTGTTCGGTAAGGAACACGTTGAAAATTGAATTTTTAAGAGAGGAAATGAAAGGGGATTTACAGGAGACCAAGAGTTTTCTGCATTATTTTTCATTCAGAGAAGATTGTATGGAGTTTTGGTTGAACATGGGTTTCAATAAAACTCACCGTTGCGAATATTTAAGGGGTATATTTTTTGTCTTTTATCTTTTGTTACATTTCATGCCGTACAAATTTTGCACGGACAAGAGATCGGAGACGCGGTGAGCAAACAATTTTTTGTAAGTAGAGAAGATGGAAAAGGGGACACAATATTTTTTGACCATCGATTTGATAGGGATCTAAATTTTCACAATCACAAACATTAATAACATTTCTATTATTCCAATTTTTAAATTTTTACCATAGACAATATTATTTACTTATCATGGCAATCATAATAACTCCAATGAAGTTAGAATCAATCTAATTTTATCATAAGAAATAATCATGTATATTTTTTTATGAACAAGCAGTTTTGGGATAGCATTCTAATTTTTTTTTTTTTGTATATATTGAATCTTAATTAAATTATATAAATTAATATATGCTAATAATTATGTATTGTAAGCTATTATAATTAAATTAAATTTAAATTAAATAATGTGATATTGTTTAAATAATCTAGATTTTCATATATTTAATTAAATATGGGTTTTATTATATATAAAAATCGAAATTTATTTTTATTTTATAATATATCATATAAAAATAAGTATATAAAATACCCAATGATTTAGGATTTTTTTATATGTCTTAAGGTTATTATCGATAATTAATATAAAATATACTATTCTATCATTTCATCAATTGGAAAGAGACACACACACACACACATATATATATATATATATCATTTTTCGTTGCATAAAAAAAATAAAATTTATTATTTTTTATTTGTTGCTCTTATCTTATAAATATTATTTAATTAATGACGAAGATATTGGTTAATTTGCTAAATCAATATATAACAAGTAGATACCAGTCGATTCAATTAATAAAATCTTTTACGGTCGTACAATTTGGATTTAAAATGACGATCACACTAAATTAATTTAGATTGTTGTTTTTTATAATATAAAAAATACCACATTAATTTATATTTCTTATATATTTAAGAAAGCAAGTAATATACAAAATAATATAAAATAAAATTCAAAGTATAAAAAAAAATTGTGTAAGATATGCTACAACAATATAACAATATTCATTACTTTATCTAAAAATAAATTCTATAAAATATGTAATAATAATCCAATTTAATCTAATTTAATAACATAAAAATTAAATTATCAATAATTTTTACAAGTGAATTCATAAAAATACCTCAAATTTTTTGATAATTAAAATTTTATTGAAGCCATGCATTAATGACATAGTGAGTATATTTTATCTAAAATTCATAAAAATTAAAATCGATACAAATTATTGTTATTATTATCGTCATCGTCATCATCATTTCTTCTTAAAAATAGTATGCATAGAATTATTTTGCACATCCTCTCGTTGTCTATTTCTGTATATATTTTAAATAATAACATAATTTATATCGAAATAAGTATAAATTGATCCGAATATTTTGATTATAAGAAAATAATATAATTCATAATAAATCAAGTAAAATAGAGTTTACATTAAAAAAACAACAACACCGTATATAATCCAAAAAGGACATCATACAAACAACTTCTGAATTTCACATTTATTAAAAAAAATAAATTAATATTAGTGCTTTATATCAAATAAAAAAGAAATAATAATTCAATACCATTTTTTCATTACCCTTTTTTTTACCCAACCAGAGAATGTCGCCAAGGCCTAGAACATGGCCATTTTATTTTTGGATGACGTCATTAGTTGCTTGACGTCACGTACCCGCACGCGCGGAGAGATCCCACAATCCCAAAGGGACAAAGATGTTCAACAAAACGACGAACCAAACATCACCCTCCGATTTCCTGTTTTTACACTTTTACCAATTGCAGTACCACCGCAACCCCACGATCGTCACGACTCACGACCGCCTGCCTTTCTAACAAACACACACACAAACATCACACGACGCTGCGTTTTATGATTACATGAACAGTCCTTGTTTTCTTCACTCCAGCGATTACTATTATTATTTTATTTAATTTTATATTATTATTATTATTATTCAACATCTCCATCGAATTTTCTATTTTTTTAGAAATATTTATTAAAAAAAATAAATTCAGATTCGATCGTATCTAATCTATCTCTTTATTATCGATTTAACACCTTCACATTCTATAAATTTAACCTTTTTTTTCCGCCTTCCTATCTTTGTTAGGGTTTATTGTTTATAATTTGGTGAGTTTTTGTCCTGGTTCTGTCAAATTAGGGTTTTTTTCTTTTTAATTATATACAATTTGGCAATTTTCTTTTTTACTTTTTGACAGGTGATAGTTGAAACAATTGGTAGATAGGAAGGTTATTCTGAATAAATTGGGGGAATTATTTAATCCGGGCATGGATTCTGCCCGGGAAACTGCCGGGGTCTGCGGTTCGGTGCTGATACCAATGCGCTTCGTGTGGCCTTACGGAGGACAAAATGTTTTTCTTAGCGGCTCTTTCAACAGGTAAGACTTTTTTTTTTCTAAATATTTATTTGATTTATTAATTATGGTTGTTAAATTTGGTCAATGCCTTTTCTTTATTGGGTATTGTGAGTGAAGGTGGTCTGAGCTTTTACGGATGTCGCCTGTGGAAGGCTGCCCTACTGTTTTTCAGATTATTTGGAGCATTCCACCAGGGTACCACCAGGTTAGTTTATCTATACGTGTTTTTCTTTATAAGGTGAATTTAGGCATAATGCAACGATTTTGTGGTTATGTGTTGTTTTACCAGTACTACGATCAAAGAGATGAAATATAATGGCTTTAAATTCTGTGATCAGGGTTACAATTTAGGGATTTAATAAGCACGTATCCTTATAAGAGAGAAACTGTTTAATATTATTCTTGATTTATATTCCATTGTTTGTGAATTTTTGTTTTATCGAAGGTGTGGGCTAATAAACTTATTATTTGGGAAAACATGGATGACTAGATACTAAAGGAATGGAACTAGTAAAAATAGTTGGACCGATGAATGTTTATGTAGGTTGGCTGTCAACTCTTACACTCTTCATTCAGTTATGGAGGAATTTGGAGGGGGAATAGAATCATGGTAGTATGCATATAGTAAACTTATCTGTAAAATTGTAGATCAAAAGGAGCTAAATAAGCAAATTGAACCATGAAAAAATGTGCAGGATTGTGCAAAGTTTTTTTCACATTAAGTAATTCCTTTTTCTTATATATTTGATTTGAAATGCCTGAATGTATACCAGTTTCGTTATAACTTGCACCTGATACACGCTGTGAACCAAAGGTTTTTCTGTCCTCATTGATGTTCATGATGTTTGAACTTTACTTTCTGAAGCTTATGTGCTTTTATGTATTGTATATTATATGCAGTATAAGTTTTGTGTGGATGGAGAATGGAGACATGATGAACACCAACCTTTCATGAATAGCGAATATGGGATAGTGAACACTGTCCTTTTGTCTACTGAACCTAATTTTATGCATGGAATTAATCCAGGGGCTCCTGGATCTAACATGGACGTGGATAATGAGGCATTTCAACGTCTGGTAAGAATTATTTATACCTTAATAATTGGTATTTGGATTACCTTGTAACTAAGTATGCCCTTCTTATATTGTGTCTGGTTGCGCATTTAACCAAACTTGAGGGATGCTATAATCGTTTGGTGATTCTGTCTTCAAGAATTGGATAATAGATAGATTTTAGTCGCTTCTATCTCTTCAAATTTGAAGACTTCTAAGCCGATTAGCGTTCTGATTTCTGCACAGGTTCAAATTTCTGATGGCACTTTAACCGAGACAGTGCCAAGAATATCAGAGGCTGACTTACAGGTTTCTCGTCACCGCGTTTCAGTATTCATGTCTACGCACACTGTTTATGAGTTACTTCCTGAGTCAGGCAAGGTTTGGATGCTTTACCATTCTTCATCCCGCTCTATGACATTCGAGTTCGACAGTATATTTGAACTCAATTACTAAAGATTAGGACCTCTCCTGATTTATATCACCTGGTTTACAGGTTGTTGCCCTGGACGTTGATCTACCCGTAAAACAAGCATTTCATATACTGTATGAGCAGGTATATATATCATATTTGATTGACAGTACAAATAGTAATGTCTTATTTGCTCCATCTTTGTATGCGCCTAGTGCGCTTGTAATTTATTTTTGTTCTTTTCAGTTTCCTGTGAAAAGAGGGGAAAAAAAATCTGAAAGCTAGTTAGCATATTCTGATATGTTTCTGTTAAAAATAAGTTCTTGATTACTATATCTTCCAATTCACCCTGTTCTCCTGCACAAAAGAAGAATTGGGGTAACATGGTGGGTAGGATCAGACTGTATGCATTTCTGAGAGCAGTTGATTACCAAGGCGAATAAGAATGTGTATGAAGTGTATACAATTAACTTATTATTTATTCTTGACATGCTGGTCTCCATCTTGAAGCAAAACTTTAAGTGAGTACTTCTGACATGTTGACAAACAATTATACATAGTATAAACTTTTTAGCTTCCGTGACTGCAGTTGGTGTGCTGATCACCACTTTCTTTATGTGTCGGGGTGGATATACTGATGATTCTTCCCAGTTCCTATCTGCTTTTACTTGGAAGTTTACAGCCTATACTTGCTTTAATTTTTAATTAGTTTTCTGTTTTGAAGTTAATTGATTCTCAATTTTTAGATCTTAGGATGTAAAAGAGAAAGCCCATTACATTTTTTTTGGCAGTTGCCTATAACATTCCTGCATATTATTTGTTACCTTTAAAATGGATATGCATCTTTTCTGATCAAGCTGTTTCCAGGGTATCTCCGTGGCTCCTCTTTGGGATTTCAGCAAGGGCCGGTTTGTTGGAGTTCTTAGTGCATCAGATTTTATATTGATTTTAACAGAGGTATGTGTGTGTGCAGTCAAGAACTTTGGTTCTGGTGAGTCTATCAAAGGCAATATAATTTTTGTTGTCATTGCTCACAGACTTTGTCACTGAAGTTTTACATAATTTTGAAGCTAGCCATCTGTGTTGAGGACATATAGACATAAGAGGAACCCTAACTGGTTTTCTGGCTTCGATTCTTTTGTAATGTGAATTATAATCAATAGGAGATGATTGTTGTTCAACTTTTTTCAAGATCTAACCACCTAAGAATGTTGTTTATCTATGGATGTACAGTATATATGTTATATATATGCATTTATTAAAGAATTCAAATGTACTGGAAGGTCTTTTAGATTTTAAATTGAATGCTGGTGGAATATATAACATGATTGCTTTGCAAACCGGCTATCATTCTTGGATGCTGAAATTATTGACTGAAGGTGTCAACAGTCGGATTATATCCTTTGTGTTTGTTGTAAACCATAGTAACTTTCTACTTGCAGCTTGGAAATCATGGCTCAAATCTAACAGAGGAAGAGCTTGAAACGCACACCATTTCTGCTTGGAAAGAGGGAAAAGCGTATTTGAACAGACAAATTGTTGGGCAGGGAAGAGTATTTTCAAAACCTCTTGTCCATGTGAGTGGTTTCTGTGGCATGTTTGGTTTTGTAGTATATAAATGGTTACCTAGATTTGTTTGTGGAATTTGAGTACCATGCAAGCTGATAGTCCATAAAACATGTTATTCATGTGAGTTAATGTCTGTTCGCATACTGTTTCTTTTGTTTATTCTGTTATTTTCATTTGTTAATGGCTATTGCATTTTTTTTCCTGCTGCATGGTTGAGTGAGGCAGCATGTCCAGGTAACATCTGCTGCTGGTGGTTCTACCTATTTATCCAATTATTTGTTGATTGCGCAGGCTGGGCCAAATGATAACTTGAAGGATGTTGCATTAAAAATTTTGCAAAATGAGGTGGCTACTGTTCCCATAATCCATTCTTCCTCGGATGATGGTTCATTTCCTCAGCTATTACACATTGCTTCACTTTCTGGAATACTAAAATGTAAGCCTTTCAGTTAGTTTTCAAAGCAGTGGTTCATGAGCTATTACTGACTGATGTATGTTAATTTCAGGTATTTGCAGGTATTTTAGGCATTGTTCTAGCTCATTGCCCATTTTAAAGCTGCCCATTTGTGCAATTCCTATGGGAACATGGGTTCCCAAAATTGGAGAACCAAATCGACGGCCATTGGCAATGTTGAGACCTAGTGCTTCTCTTAGTTCAGCATTGAACTTGTTAGTTCAAGGCATGTCCTTGTCTTCAATCAGTGTAGATAATCGATAACAGATGGAACTTGAAACTTAATTATGTCCCGTGTGTGTTATAATAAGACCTTATAATCATTGGGCTTTTCGATATACGTGTGTTGAATTAACTATGTGGTTGGATCTTGGTTTCTATGTTACCTCTATTGAATTAAGGAAAGGTGTCAATAAGATTAAAGATAGAATCAAATATTTGTGGCTAACCATTTTTTTTACGGTCTGTCTTAATCTTCTTCACCCCTTTCCTTAATTGAATATATCTCCTAAATTATTTATTTTCGTCTTTAGATAGAAGTGATGCAATATCAGATTTCAGTAGATTTCTCCATCTATGCTGTATGCTAATTCACTGTGCACTTTGCTACTGCAGCTGAAGTAAGTTCAATACCCATAGTCGACGATAACGACTCATTGCTGGATATTTACTGCCGGAGGTAAGTGAGGTCTTGGATGTGCATTTTTGGCGTAAGAACAAGCAATTTTGTGTTCTTCTGTGATTGAGGTGTGATGGTTTTTCATTACTTTTTGACAGTGATATTACAGCTTTGGCAAAGGATAAAGCTTATGCACATGTTAATCTCAATGAAATGACTATTCATAAGGTGAAGATTGTTCTCTCTGATATTTATTCATTTTAAATTAGTAATATCATTATATTATTGTTTATCAAATGATATTTTTGCTTTTGTTAATTGATTGGAACTGTCAATCTTTTTGGAGCCAACTGATGGCAGCGGGGGATCAGCCCTTTTTTTCCCTTTGGGTGGGGGAGGTTGAGGTGTCATTCTTGGGTTTTATTTGGGTGGTTATTTGAGGGACATGAATTTCTTACCACTTCGTTGTTGCTTCTTGTGTGAGACAATGACGAGCAGTATAATTATTACACTTCTAGTACTTGCAAATTGGCATGCGTATGCTCCAGATTTTGCAATTAGTACAGTCTGAGATTTAGCCCATCAGACATCTAGACTTATTTTCCTCTTTTTTTTTTCTTTGACCTTTCTTCTAATAAATTAAATTTAGGCATTGCAATTGGGACAAGACTCGTATTCACCTTATGAGTTGAGAAGTCAAAGATGTCAAATGTGTTTGCCATCAGACTCGTTGCATAAAGTGATGGAGCGGTTGGCAAACCCAGGTAATTTGTTTCTTTTTATTGTTTTACTGCTCTTGTAATGTCTCTTTTTTTCAACTGCAGATATCTTTTGGTTCTGTTGAATTAGGGATATAAAACTGTTGGTGATAGAAGCAGTGTATAATAATGTTATGAGATATCTGTGCACGACTGGACTCCTTTCTTTTTGTGATTGCTTATAGTGCTTTACTGTAAGGCTCTACACGGAAAATATAAACACTAAGACTTTGTCATCATTTTCAGTAAAAGAAGAAATACCCTTGGTAGCCTTAGACTTTGTTATCATGTTCCAGTTTACTGTTAGTCCCGTTTCTAACAAACTGATGGTATACTATTTTTGTTCATACAATTTGTGTGATTTCTACGTTGAGTATATTTCTCAATATGTAGCTGTGATATGTTGTGATTCCAAGATCATATGATGTCCACCCCCCACTGGAATGGAATTTGTTATTTTTCTGATTTCATATCCGCTGGCGTCGATTTCCTTCTTTTTGATTTTTTTCTATTGTGGATGTATTCTCTATCTACTTTGGTTCGCAGGAGGATTACCGGGAATTATGCGAAATTTTGCCCTGTATCTACTTGGCCATTAAATTTGATATTCCTGTTGGTCATTAAATTTGATATCCCTGTTAATTATGTAGGATCTTAACTTCCCATTAGAGTCAAATTCTTTGGGCTGGATGAAAAATTCGCACATCTCTGGAATGATCTTTTGACCACATTAATTGTGGCTTTTGCTTTGGTTACAGGTGTTCGACGTCTTGTCATAGTAGAGGCTGGCAGTAAGCGTGTAGAGGGCATCATTTCTCTCAGTGACATTTTCAGGTTTTTGCTTGGTTGATTAGAGAATATTATTGAAGATCTATCTGAAATGAAGTTGGACTTGGATACCTTACAACCTGTGTGCATCATTTTCCCGCCTGCCTTGTAAAAGGGATTCAAGCACTTTCCACAATGATTTGATCTCATTTCTTCAAACAATTTAGCATCCAATTGGCTTCTTGCTTCGTCGCCTTCTTTTTAGAATTTTAGGCTAAAGAAAGAGGCGTGTAATTTGAGAGGATTCGTTCTCTCGATAATTTAATTCATCTTCCCCCTGCCTATTATAATTACTTTTAAAACATTGTGCCATTGCCATTGATGTAGATGCCATGTTTTCGGGGAGCCTGAAACCTGTAATTCTTCATTTCTGCTGCAAAATTAAGTGGAAAATAGATGTGAAATGAGGAAAACATTAAAACATTAATTATTCTGTGTTGAAGCTTGTGTTTGTAATGGTTGTGCTTTTATTTAATTTTGAAAGCATAGTCAAAAAGTGTGGGGTAAATATATTTTATACAAAATATTATTATTATTATTTTTAAAATTTTTTTCACTTAACATAATACTTTGGCAATATTCAAGGCCAGGATTTGAGTCTTCTATGTCTATTATTTTTATTGTTTTATTATTATCATATACTCAGTTTATATGTATAATAGTTAGAATTTGACCATAAGGGAGTTTCTTTCGATCTGTGTGGGCATTGGGGGAAGAAAGATTAGAATTAGGCATGGATAGATAACCATAATAATATCGTATGGAGAGGAAGATTAGAATTAGAGATTGATAGGAAAGCGAGGATCTGGGCTCGTGTGAGTGGGAAATGAAACCTTTGGATACGAATAGCTCTTACACAGGATTAGACTAACAATCCGATGCTAAATCAGATCATGGTTTCATATATCAAATATATCATTAAATTAAATTAGATCATGGTTTCATGTATTAAATATATTTGGATATTGAGGTATGCGAAATTTTTGTTTTGTTTTGACAATGTGAGAGAAGAAAGTATAATTAAACTTTGTTTTATCGTCTAAGCATTACATTGACGGTTTTATTTTGGGTTCAACTGCTACTAGGTAATTATGGACTTTCCACACAATTGAAGTGATATGAAGAACACTTTTCTATTTACATGGGATATGAAGCACACTGAGAAAGAAACCAACCCCCCACCCCACCCCCATCAGAAAAAAATAAAAAAAATAAAATAAAATTTAATGGTCCTTGTTTTGATATTATAATAAGTTTATAAAACAAAGTTAAAAGTACTCATTATACAACTGCCATAGATGTTATATGATTATTAAAAAATTTTATATAATGATAAATTTATTAAAAAAATAATCTTATGTGATTATTAAATATTTTTTTTTAGATAACGATAAATTATGAAATAACTATAAAGAATTTGTGCCCTCCAATTCGTTCTCTTGTTTCCTCTGTAACGGAATATCGCTTCTCCGTGAACTCAACCAACGTCGCTTTTGATAATAAATCATCGCCGCCAAAC
Source organism: Trichilia minutiflora (assembly GCA_035590515.1). Classification (NCBI taxonomy): domain Eukaryota; kingdom Viridiplantae; phylum Streptophyta; class Magnoliopsida; order Sapindales; family Meliaceae; genus Trichilia; species Trichilia minutiflora. The sequence goes on from JAVXUL010000010.1 coordinate 4,237,514, forward strand.
GATCAGGAAGTGTCGTGAGGCCGCCGGAAAGTCCCTGTGAAGTCGCACGATCTGGTATTTGGTAAGCTTTGATTTCGTAATGGATTGCTGAAACGCTTTGTTTTAGGTTATGTATAAAATGCTGTGAATGGATTGATTGACTGCTTAGATTTTGAAAATGATTTTGTGTGCGCGAATGGGTTGTGTAAATTAATTGGAAAAACGTGTGAGAACGATGAGTTCTCGTCAAGGTCGTTTACTTCTCTCCGCTGATGTGAATTTCTCTTTAACGCAGAGAAGTGAAGTAGATTCTAGGATTTGAAGTGTACAAAGGACAGATATACATATACGGTATTTTTAGTATCTTTTAAGTATTAACTGTTGCATTGCGTGGTCGCATATGTAATCTGTTTTACAATGTTTTGACAACAGAAATGGTGAGAGAGACAGAAGAAATAAGTGAGGAAGAAAAAAAGGCTTTGAGAGGCAGCAAATTTGCTCCTCTCCCTGCTTTTCCCCCTTCTTCTTCCCGTTCTCAACCCAGGTTTAATTTAACTTTTTTTTTCCTTTTTAATTATTTTTCTGTGATATGTTGTTATGCTTGGTTTATATCCATGCATCTTTGTACTCTTATGTGCATAGGTTGGCACACCCTGGTGGACCATTGACCACGAACAAGGCAGCAGCACTGGCCAAGTTCCTGGAAAGAAAACTCAAAGACCCAAATGGATTGTCATCTATTAACCCAGATCTTCTTGAATTGGCTGTTAAGAATGCCAAAGACACTGTGAATTCAAGTAAGTGTATCTTTTGCTTACTTAGTGATTGTTGTTGTAAGAAAATGCTCGGTGATGTTGTTCTTTTATGGGTATTTTATCAATATGAAAACTGAAAAAATAAAAAATAAATGCAATATTAGATTTTCTTTTCATGGGTTGTAAAAGAATTAATGGAACTATTGAATGAGTATGAAATCTGCAATTATGACGCTAAAGGTGTAAACTTGCAAAACTTGCAATAGTAGTAGGGTTTTTGATTCAATACTTGATTCAATTAGTATCAAAACTTGATTGATTCATCATTTACTGGATATGTTTAGGGATGAATGAAATTTAAGAGTGTTTTCATCTAGCTTGAAGACTGGATAATGCTTGGAGTCTGATGTAAAAACATACTGCCCGTTGGTAATTTTTTAAAATCCATAACAGGATTGAAATTTTGTCAGACTAACAGCCTACACTGATTTGATTATTCTTCAATGAATAGCTTTTTCAGAAGACGAGGTCTTGGCTTGTGGGCCATGAGTGTGTGTTGCTGTTTTTTGAGGATAGACATAGTAGAGAATGTTTTGAGTGTTTTCTCTGAGAATAGAACTTTATTTACTGCATGTACTGTGGATACATAATTGGTTAATGAGAACCTTGTATTATGCCTCAAATTACCTTGCATTATGCCTCAAATTTTACTTGCTGCATGTTTACTGGTACATAATTGGTTAACAAGAGCCCTGCATTATGCATCTGGAAGTTTCTTCAATGTTATTTCAACTCAATTTGGCTTTGTCAATTGTTTACATTTGCGTTCAATGCATATTGGACTGTTTTTCCAAAAATAGTTTTTCGTTCCACATCATTTAGTCAGGTTGTTACGTGCATTTTTGCTGTCTGAAATTTCTAGTAGGAAAATACAATGGATTTCTCCTCTTTGTTCCTTTTCATTTTTGTTTATAATTATATGAATGTGGTGGAGTGATGTTATATAAGTGTGAGACACAAAAAATAATTAATCAGAGAATTTTCTTGCTTTTTGGAATTTGATATCTATTAATTAGTGCCACAAATTAAGAAAAAGTCTCTGTAGATGCCTGTAGTTTCCAGTGATGGACACTGTTGTGATGGAAATTGCTAAGATGACTCGAAAGATATTATGTCATTACTTTTTCTGTTAATCTGTCTCAAGAAAATCTTGATGTTCATCTCTGTTGCCACTTGGCATCAAGTTAACATAGACTTCTTTGCAACTTGTTAAGTTCCTGACAATGTGATTAAGTGATGTACACCAGTCATTTGGTCTGTGTGTCTGTGATATACGTATTTAATGGTTAGTGAATAAAAAGTTGTCTCTGATTTTTCTTGTTTTACTTTATACAACAGGCGGTTCTTCAAATTCAGGTAGAGTGATTCGACATGTGACTTCATTTGGTGACTTAGAGGTGCGTTGGGTTGGTATTCCTGTAATTGGATATGAAGGTTGTCATGGTGTTTTTGTTTATTACATACTCAGTGGTTGTGAATTTGACAGGATTCATTTCAAGTAGAAGTTGGAAATTCTGAGCCAAAGGAACTTAAGAAAAAGAAAAAGAAGAAAAACAAAAAAATAAAGAAAAGCAAAAAACAGAAGGTTGTTTCCAATTCGTATGAATGTTGACTGACTCTGTCTTATTCGTGCTGCAGATGGTGATGGATTAGACAGTGAATGTTCTGTTCAAGAACGTCCAAAAGGATGTTAAATTTGTGATTTTATTAATATCGCATCAAGGCATTGATTTTAAGATATTGAAAACTGGAAATTACTGGAGAAGCTGGAATCAGAATAGTTCGAATTCAATTGGATTAGATAGTTTTTATGTCGATATCAGTTGATTGATTGTATTCTGAATTTAGTCATTGTATTTTTCGATTATTGGACCTTTTTAAACTTGGAAATTGGAAGTTATCAATTTTATGGCAAAATTCGCCATTGCTCAGCTACTTTTAGATGTTGAAACTCTCTAAATATCTTTTAGCTATAATTATATAAAGTTCTTTAGCGTTGCACCTTTACAGAAGAAAAATGAGTTCGATATATGAAATTTCTTGCCGCCAGTTAGTGTGTGTTTCCGCACTAGGCTGTTTGTTGCTCCTTATAAACCAGTACTTGCAGATAAAAGTGTGAATCATTAATGCTTTGCTAACATGGAAGATAAAATAAGTTACAATTGAGGTTTTTTATTCGAGGTATAAGAAATAATTTTCAAAATAAAATGAGTTGAACACTCACAAAATATGAGTTGACACAAAATTCAAGTGTTACATATTTTAACACAGAGACGGTTAGCGTATGAGTTTAGGTAGGTACAAGAGCCAATATTTGATTCTTAATAATTCCCATGCATTTCTGTATCTCCGCATAAATTGGAAGGTTCTGCGGACAACATGGCTGCAAACTCGTGACCGCAGAATCCAGTACCTGGGCAACATCTGCAGGAGGAAATTCTCGTTCTGTACATTTCTGCATTTGGGTTTACAAAAATAACCAGCGTTAATAATTACATCCAATAAAGTTAAAAATAAAAAAATCAAACCTAGAGTAACAGAACCCGAAGATTCTGCTGAGAATAAGGGTTTGCTGGACCGAATTAATGATAACTACAAAATATATATTCAATAGGGACCTAGAACTTCTCACACTGTAAAGTTCAAAATTTCTGGGAAATAAAACTACAGAACTGCTTAAAAGACCTCTTAATATGCAGCAGTCTTGCCCTCCTATGGGACCGTAACTCAAGTAACTCAAGTATACGAGTTTTGTTGAGTTGAATTCGAATACATTGAGTTTGAGAATAAAAAATATAGATTTGATTGAGTTCGAGTCAAGTCTGAGTTTCGATTTTTGAACCAAATCGAGTTGGAGTAGTCCACTATATTGTCTTGATTCAATTTGATTATACCCGTAGTAGGCACAATCCCGTATTAGTCAATGGGTAAATGGGTAGCATGGTTGCTCAACAGAGAACCTTACACAGTGCCAACTAAGCCTACTCTTCCACAGTATTAGAGAACTCTGCTATAAAAAGGTATTACCTACTTGTTCTATATTCGCCTGCTTCCTTTGTTTCAGACATTAAATGGCATCAGCGGCCTTTCTTTTTGATGTTCTGCATCATTTCGGTTAGTTTCAAGCTTTCATGAATATGAAGGGGGCACCACATCATATCCTAAGGCCTCAATCAACAATGTTATGGCCCAGATTACACTCTCCCTTGCCGATGGGACACCACTACATGAATAAACTTCTATATATGTAAAAATCTCCTAAACATACATTCTAGGGGTTAGGTCCCAGGGGTGGTTTTTAAAGTAAATGAACTCCCATAAAGAAAAGAAAGTTAAAAGACCTAGCAACTTCATGGTTTTGATATCTAGACTTAAAACAGAAGTGCACAACAAAATGTTATATGTTGCAGAAAAAGTAAAAATTGTATACAATAATCCTAATAATTACCTGGATCATAAACAAGGTAGCTACACAGTGTGCAATTAGTTCAGAAGGTATTTGGGCTGCATTTTCATCAGACAAATTGGTCAATGTACAATCAGGCAGAATTGATGTACTGGTGTTCAGCTGCTCCTGAGAAGTAAGAGTGCCTTCCATCAAATCCCCAGGGGTAGTAGACCTAGTGGATGGCATGCCTAAATCATCCCCTGAAAGCCTATTATTAACAAAATCCATAGCCTCCTCAATCCTCTCATTTTCATTTCCTTGTTTCAAGGATGACAATGCCTGCAATAACCAATGTGCATCAGAACTAAAACATTGAAGGGCCCAACATGATAAAATAATTACAATTTTTCTTACTTCAATACATGCCAACATGTGCAATTGGTCACAAGACCAAATGATTATTCTGTGGGACATCTTTAAAACAATTCATCCCTCAAAAGACAAAATCGGGCTCTAACCAAATGCTACAACAGTTTTAACCCCTTGGAAAACCAGAAAGAAGACAGAACTTTCCTTTAGCTAGCAAGGTAAATATTTCCATTACATATTCACAAAGTTAGGATAGCCTATACACTAACAGATTCAGTATTTGCCCACAATGGAGGTGGAGATCCACTGAACAGACTTGTCCTAGACATGGTCTTTCAGTGAAAAGATGAAGCCTTAGTATATGGTTTATTTTAAATACTTCAATCTAGAGAAAGTTTAAAAAATCAGAAAAATCCTTCAATCTAAACAATGATTACAACTATTGCAGATAACTTCAAAGAGCAAACCAGGACAAAAATAAAGTTGACTGGTCATCCTTACCTGCACAGCCACATCAACCATTTTCTGGGCTTTAGCTCTTGAACTTTCAACAATTTCAGCCACATGAGGTCCAGTTTCTTGGGTTTGGTATGCAGAGTGATCAAAAGAGCTTGAAAGGCCACCAATGTCACCTAAGCCAGACATGGCTTTTGACCATGTAAGCGGCATGTTCCCTTTATACGTGTTGCGTTGTCTCAAACAAAAAAGAGCCGAAGAAACCTGCACAAGAAAGACAATCAAGTCAAGCAATTAATATTATCAGAGCAAAATGTGCATGATAAAGGGGGAGGGAGAGAAGCTGTAGTGAGGTACACAAATAACTCGTGCCTGCTCATTAACTTCATTCAGCTGCAACAATATTGCAGCATAATGCTTCTTAAAAACTTCTGAATCCTTAAAAGAGTTGCCTCCATTGTTTTGGTTTTCCAAAACTTCATCATTCATTCGCCTCAACTCAGACACAATGGCCTCCTGTTTTAACATGATCATCAGTTCTTTTCTCAAATATAGATGTTAACAACTGAAATTGAATGTGAAGAGAATACCAAATAGTACTAGAATACAACTGATTACCAAAAAAATAACGAAAACCCAGAAGACTTTTTTCTTTTCCTTCCACTGTATATTGTTTTTTCAAAAAAGTCAAAGCACCATTTTATAAGCCAGAGCAACCAAAATGAAGCATCTATAGTCTTTTCAAGAAGTTTGTAAAATGGGTACTTAAGGGTCCTTTATCCAAAAATAAAAAATTTTTGAGTCACTAGTTTGAAACTTGGAAGAGCTTAAGCAAAAAGCAATACCGAAAATCAAAGGGAATACAATAACTATCATTCTCATATCTATGTATTTTTTAGGTTGGTGGTGGTGGCGGTTATTTTTCCCTATTTTACAATTGTTTCAACAAAATGGGCATCCTAGGGAAAGAAAGAAATGGGTTAAGGAAAGCTCTTGAGCTATGGGCATGGTTACAGATTCTTGCAAGATGGTAGTTCTCCAGTATGATATGTGATAAATTTAGAGCCTCTAAGAAAATGTAAAAAAGATAGAATGCCAATATTAGGACAGGCTCTAAAGAAAATATAAAAATGATAGAATGATAATATTATTACCTAACTGAAAATGTAGGAATTGAAAACATAGAAAAGAATTGAAGGTGGAATGTTAGAGAATCAACCTGAAAGGAAAAAGGCACATAGCAGAAGAGACAGTTTGAACTACTTCATAAAATACAAGAGAAAAAATCTATCAGCAGAAAACATCTAAAAATGATGCATGATTGGCTAATAAGATGTACAACCTTTTTGTCTAGGACACGCGTTAATTCAGAAAGTGCTTTGACATCAGCTTCCTTAGCATGGGCCTGTGCAACAATAGAGGGCTGTGATATTGCTTGTTGGTTAGTTCCGCTCTGCCCCACTTGAACTCGTGAATTAGGACTTGATGGAACCCCCTGGTCAAAACAGTTTTGTCTTCCATAAGAAACTGATTATTCCATTTCTCGACAATTCTTTGCATATGTAATATTACATGTGTTTGTATTTTTATATTTGGTGGGATGGGAAGATAAAGCTCAATATGAAATAAAATGAGAGAAGAATATCATTGTAGTAGAGTAAATGGTCGGGGATAATGTTTCACTTAGTTGAGTCTAGAAGAACAATTTGATGAAATAAGTGCTAGTTCTAAACAGAAAATTTTCACGTGAAGCATTGAAACACCCTTTTGTTCCTTAATAAAAGCATCATATTCATCATACGATGAATGATTTAAGATTTTCCCAATTTGATAAGCATATAACTAAAAATCTCATTTTGAGAACTACTTACCTCTTGCTTCTGTAATAAATTGTCAATGTGACAATTAATTAAAGGGGAGGTATGAGAGGCTTTCTCCAAGTTCTCATAAGGGGAAAATTCCATGTATCCTTCCATATTCCTTTCTCTTGGTTGGCCGTTCATTTTGAGCTCGGTGTAATTCTCAATAAATTTACCACAAGCTACATTTTGCTTTGTAAGAGATGCAGGCATATTTTCCAACGGATTTAAAGGCATACAATCAATATCCTGCCATCAAAAAGATACTTCACCATAATAATTGAAAGGAAAACAATACCGGAAAAATGAAAAGCCTATGTGGCTAAATAAACTTACTGAAATGCTGAATCTCAGTAAAATTGATATATGAGACTATCTGAGGGTTTGAATTCAAATAAAGAAAAAAAAATTAATACAAGGATTTGTACAATGTCTGAAACAAAATCAGTTTTACACAGGTTATTACAGTTATTGCTAGGCACTACACTTTTCAGGGAATTACAGTCCAGATACTTCAGTGGTTTAAATATTATTTTCAAGCAAACTGATTAGCAATTGAAATTGCAGCATCAAGAACAAACAACTGACTTGGCATCTAAGTTTGGCAATATTTGGATATATTTTTTCAAAGTATTATAGGTTACATGTAACTTGTGTTTGAGGAAGGTGTTTGAGTTGAGAGATTCATATTAATCAAATATCAGAACACAGATTCCAAAACATTTTAGATCAAATAGAATGAGCATGAAAAATGTTGACAAAAATGCAATAATAATATTTACCCTGACAAATTCAACACCTAGATCACGCCGGTCAAACTGCACCCTATACCTACTGTGTTCAACAGTTAGTACACTTCCATCATGAATCTCTCTTGTCCTCGGATGAACAGCAACAATATGTTGCCCAACAAATAAAGGCTGAGCTAAATCAGTTGGAAGTCCTTCCCTAGTACCGGCACGAAGTTCAGAATAATGAGTTCTGACAGATTCTCTGTATTGATTAAGCTTCTCTTTTTCTTCTTTCAGAAACTGCTCAGAAAATCTCCGTGGCCTGCCTAGGGAACTGTGCCAATAAGAAAGTCAAAATCAAGTGTTTTATGGCCAAAAATATAAAGTATTGTGCAAAAGTGCAGAATGATTGCAAATAAAATCAGCAGTAAAAATGAAAAATACCTCCTTATGACACCCCATTCAACAAGTGTTAATCTTGGTACATGACTCAATCCTACATGATCCAAGTACTCCATAAACTCCCGTCTAGCAAACCATGGGTAATCAATTGCACTGTAGAACCACTCAAAAATACACCATCTCTGTACTTGGTACCATGATAGGCAATTAGAAAGCTGATCCTGTAATTATTTACCACAACATGAAATAAATTACAGATTCAAGAAACTCAGAGATTTGATATTATGAACAATGTTTAACCTTAAGTTTGAGTGCTCTTTCATAGAATGAAGAATTGGCTCTATTTCGGGAATTTAAGATATCCTCAGAAGATTTTAAAACATCTTCAAAAGACTTCTTATCTTTCTCAAACAACAGTTTTCGCGTGTTCATTTTACGCCTGCTCCTGACTTTGGTAGGTAGGTTGACCTGGCTTGCAGATCGAACATGTGTGGTTGATGAACCAGAATTCTTTCCTTCCTTTACATGATCAGTACTTGAAGTCCCTTCAGAAGGTTTCCCCAATTTTCCTTGTTTTGGTTGTGCAGCACTGACAGATCGTTTACCTTTACTCACAAACTTCTTCAACTCATCTGTAGCCTACAGCAAAGTTGAGAGATGTATGAATTAAGGAAAAAAAGAGAAGGAAGCGGAAAACCAAAAAACATGATTGACATGGAAACAAAAGTTTGCCACACTAGCATAGACAAAAAGTAAAATTCAATGAGTTACAGTAGCCAGATAAATTTCTCAAAGTGCATATAGCAACCAAGGAAGCAATGAGTTAATAATAACTGAGCTACTATAAATAATGCAAGGCTCATAATAGGAGGTACAAAAATCAAACGAAAGGAAAAATGAGTATCGTCTTCATAACCTGGAAGTTCCAATGACCAAAAGAAATATATGAAAAACAAAATATATATATATATATACACACACACACACACACACACACATTCTGATCACATATATGGGAAAACCGAAGCATACATTTTGAGATAAAGTTTTGGCTGTTTTCCAAATCTCAATGTGAGCTAAAAGAGAAAAACCACTTTAAAAGGTAGCGTGCCAAGTGAAGCCTTGGAAAAGTGAATGCATCTTAAATCCCAGAAGCAAACCATTTAAGTATTTAAGAGTGGACAAACTTCATACACTTCAACAGTGTTAAACTTAGGAATTAATAACATGGTAAGTTTTGTTTCAAGAACATCATACCATACATTCATAATGATATATAGGAAACTTAGATGCCCATCAATTTAGCCAAAGTTGGCATGAGACCTACCAACAATATTGAAGGAAAAAGGAATTACACGACTTTCTGAGATTTACTCAGACAAGAATTTTCAAGTTAACTTGTTCATCTAAAACCTAAAACTAGTAAGTAAAGGCCAAAACAATGGTATCAAGCTATAATAAGCCCCTCACAAGCAAGCAAGACCAATACCAAACAAAACCGTCACATGGACAAAGTAGAGACAAAAGACTAAGCCCAAAAATAAGAAAGAAGACAGGAACAAATACAATGCAAATCATGTAGGAGGATTCAAACACGGGACCTCTGGGTCACAACTAACTATAATCCCATGTTAAGTTACTGTTTGACCTAAAACCTAAAGCTAGTAATAAGAACTGAAATAATGATATTAACCGCTCACAAGAATCAGTACAATTCAATGGTTATATGGACCTTGGCATGACTTCTAGAAAATCATGAAGGCATGGGGCAGATGAGAATTAATATAGAGATAGAACAGAATAAATGAAAATGCAAGGAGTTAGTGAAACTTACATCCATCCGTAGTTTAAATGGCAAGAATTTTTGTCGTTTAGTCCGGCTTCCAGCATTTGTCTGATGATTTCCCTCCTCTGCTTCTGGCATAACACTAAGTTCATCAGTACAATCTTTTCCCAATTTAGATGTTCTAGTGACAGTGTCTTTATCTCGAGGACCTGAATAACTCCCTTCCAGTTTTGACTCAGTATCATTTCCAGGTTTTTCTTCCTTCAACTGCAAGATAGATTCTAAGACAGACAATAACAGAAAATTAGATCTTGCTCATAAAAATTGAAGAAAAAGAAAAAAAGGCTAACGTCATCCACACTTAAATAGAAACCTATCAAAATAGCTAAAGTACAGGGGAGTAAAAAACAAAGGTAATGCAAAGGTTGATTAAACTATACATATCTCACCAGTGTCAATTGTTGTCTCTGGCATCATCAGGGACAGATCTGCCAAAGTTTTCAATGCATCAAAGGCTGAGCTCTCGTCTGCAGTCAAATGAATAAATAGCATAAGATATGAATACATGAATGGGGACACAGATGTCCAAGTTGAAGTTCAGTGGAAAAATACTATCAGAAAAGGAACAAAACCTAGATTTTCATTAACTTAGATACTAGATAATGAATTAACACTTCACAACTTGTAGAAACTGAAAAATGGCCAGCTAAAGATAATCAATCAAGTTCAAAAGCAGAAATATGACAATCATGAGCTAGGCAGATAAGAACTCGTTCAGCTCATAAAATTCAAGCACTCAGGAAGCCATCAGGACTGATATCATTTCCATCCCACACAATTACAGCTTGACCATGACATAAGTATCCCAAACAAAGCTTGCTTATATAGCTAATTCAAAAAGTGTTGCAACTCCATTTTACATAAAACAAAATCAGCTTCCAGTTAGTCAATATGCCAGACATAGATAACAAGCACGTTCATAAAATAAATAAATCAATATCAGGTTGCATAAGAACGAAATATTCTCAAGGGAAAAGAAAAGGGAAGAATCATTAGAGGAATTAAAAGCATACAAAATTATTAGACATAGAGGTAAGGACAGGAAGAAAATTGGATCAAATGCAATCACTGATGCACCTCTTTTGGACAGAACTTTTTTACTCCTTTTCCTTGAGCCCTTAGAATAGAATCTTGTAAATTTTTCATCTGCAATCTCCATTCCAAGTTTGCCCTTGACAACAATCATATCCTGTGCTTCTTCTGTCCCACTACAGGCTTCCTTTATGTCATCCAAATGATTGTTTAGACTTTCTTCTAGTTTTGGTTTCTTGCTATGGCATCTCTTTCCTCTTTGCTGAGCGTCAACCGTGCCAGCAGTTTCTGTATCCATCAAATAACTTTCTTCTCGAGGATAATCTTCATTATCAGCATCTGTACTTCCTAAGCTTAATTCATGACCATCCTCATCCCCACTACCACGAAGCTTGGAGTTGGTCATTTCTGGCTCATCAGGCTAAATGCCATAATCAATTAATTTACCACATCAAAAAAATATCAAAATAGCATCAGAGATTGTGAAACAATAAGAAAATTACCATCCTTGCACCTTTCTGAGCAGGTGATGGTGTTCCCCTTTTTCGTTTTCGTGTTTGTGAAACTTGCGGAGAACCTCCCCTTTGTGATGCCTCCGTCAATACCAATGCTATCTCATGAGCAACATCATCGTCAATACTAACCACCTTTGGCTTCAATCTTTGCTTTATTGGTGAAAGATACTTCTCTGTACTATTTTTGTCATAAGAATATGAAACAGGGACACGGGGAGTTCTTTTTGCAACAGCACGAGGCCTACTTCCTATGACAGATCAGAAAATGCCAAGAGAATTAGACATTAATAACATTACAATAATGAGTAACAAGGGGAACAGGAACCATCTGCCTTCTAAAGAAAAGAAGAAAAACAGTAAAAAGAAGTCAAAATGATTCACAGGACTCATGTTGAAGTATTCAAGATTTTATCATATAAGAACTATGAGCGAACAATATTAAGCTGGCTCCTTAAGACTGAATCTGATAACAGTTTCAAGCATATGAGAGAGATTTGAAACTCTACCAGACCGTCTCTTCTTTAACAATGACAGGCAGCCATAATTTGAAGCAGCCGACTGGAAGTGTAGAAGATCAGGAAATGGAACATCTGAGACTTTACGGTGGTGATTTTGAAATTTTCCACCAGCATGCTTCTCAGATTTCGGAGATGATCCAGTACCATCATCACTTTCTTGTTCACTGTCAATCCCTGCCTGCCAGGCAACAATCCATAAAGTATAATGTTATAGAAGCCATCCCCAGCAGCTGGTTGCATCATCTAGATGCACCAAACTAAGTTGACATAGATGCATAACATAAATCATCATACATGCATCTCATGGATACATTAATGTATATCAAGGCACTCAATCCAAGAAGGCAAAACCACCAAAAATCACAAAATCGTTTGAACACTTTTGTAAAATTTTTAAGAATTATTTAAGCAACAAGAAAATAGTTAAGAGTTTACTGGACATCGAACAGCCACCTTTTGAGTACCATATGTGAAAATTATTAAACTAAGATCTATGTAGTAGTCTACAGTTCCATGACAGTTTAAATTGCAATCTTACAAGAATTCCATAATGATCAGTCATCATTGCTATTAGTCCAACCACAGAAGCAGTACCCTCTGGCAGAGACAAGTAAGCCTGCACAACAAACAAAGGCCATGCTGAAATTCAACCTACTTATTGTTGTCACATTATGTGCAAAACATCACAATATTAAGATTTCGTTGGTCATATGACTCAGAAGAATCTAATAATCTGGGCCAATCCATCGAGTGTAATGATGAACAGAATGGCTTAAATAGGCAGACATCTAAGTTCATGGCTCTTGAAATATTAAGTACATGCTTCACTGCCCTTTAATTAATTGTATAAACAGACATAGTATGTAAAGGCATCTAACAATTGAAACTGATTTCCATTTAGCTGATAAAGTCAAGACAGCAAAACCTACTGAAGTTTTGACGGTGATAAGAAATTAACATCTGACAAACTTCAAGTGTGCTGTTCCTTTCTTTTCTCAAGAAATTAATGTTAATAAAGGCACATGAAACCAAATCATCTCGGTAACCTCTTAGACAATCACCTGTACATGGGTAAACTGCATTATGTAAAAAATTTTAACCAAACCGACACTAAAAGTAATGGCTAGCCTATGGGAAGATGGAAATACAATTTGAAATGGTACATGAATACGCTATAGTGAACATATAATAGCAGGATCACATTGTTACATGGGGCAAGGCAATACAGAAAAGTATAATAGTAAATTTAGAAAAGTAAAGAGCTAAAATCTCCACAAGGTAAATATCAAAGGAAAAAGCATAAAAGGTTTACAAGTTGAGGATATTGCAACCAGTTAAAGCATATTTGAGATAATTGCAGATCATACTTACCTTATTCATAGTAAAAAGTGCTTCTACCATTTCCACTGAGCGATTACGCACTGCAGCAGCTACCTAAATATCAAAATGAGAAAATAAAAAAAATAGAAGTTGTTACAAATACATTGTTTGTCGGATTATGAAGGCTATTTTAGGAAATAACATTTATTTTATCTTAATGATTTATTCTACAATATTTAGATCTCCACTAATTTAGGAGTTTTAGTTATATTTGGATGCCCACTAATTTTGGAAATTTTAATTATAGGATTGGTGTTATGGTTTCTATATAAGTTGCCGTGTACTCCAATATTTTTAGAAAAATGAGAATTTTCTCTTCTTACGTCATGGTTTCAAATAGAGATGGCAAATGGGCCGGGCCTGTGCGTGAATAGTAAAAGCCCGGCACGGTTCGGCTCGTTAAAAGGGTCGTGCCATGCCGAGGGATTAGGCCCACGGGTTGGGCTCGACACGAGCCCATGCCGTGATGGGCCGTGCTCGATCCCATAAATAATATTAAAATATTATTTAAATAATAATAATAATTAAAATAATAAAAATTATTATTAAAATAATAATAATATATTATTAAATTAATATTTTGACCCGCGGGCACTGCACAGCACGACCCTTTTGGGCCGTGCTTCATGGGTCGTACCGGACCTATAATTTTTTTATCGGGCCCTGCCTTGCCCGGCACGTTAGCTCGTGAGGGCCTTATTTTCATGGGCCGGGCCGGGCCGGCTCGACCCAATTGCCACCTCTAGTTTCAGAGCTTTAGACTCTTCCTGGGTTTCTTAGGTTTTGTTAGTTTTTTTAAGCCTTCATTGCCAAATACCTCATGAAGTTTTTGTTGACCTTCATTACCAATTTCTCGTCTCTACCCAGATCTTTGTTGGCCTTCATAGCTAACCTCTTATCTTGCCTAGCTATCCAACTTCATTATCGAATTATTGTTGTTCAAGATGTCAGAAATAGGGGAGACTACCACCACAACTCAATTGGAAGAGGTGATCAGACCCCAACAAGCAGAAGAACTGCAAGATATTCAGGCCTCTTACAGGTTAGATGAAAAAAATTACCTTCAGCGGTCTCAACTTATTCATACAATATTGAAGGGAAAAAGGAAGATTAACCATCTCATGGGAACATATCCTAAACCAGGGATCCTAAATTTGAAGCATAGGATAAGGAAGACTCCATGATTATGGCGCGGCTATGGAACTCCATGACTCCAAAAATAAGTAACACTTGTATGTTTTTGGCTATTGCAAAGGACATACAAGATGCGATTCAACAGACATATTCCAAAGTCAAAGATGCTGCTCACGTGTATGACGTCAAGGTTAAAACTATGATTATAAAACAAGGGAATAAGACAGTTATTGCATATGCAAATAAACTAAAATCATTATGGCAGGAATTGGATCACTATAGTATGATAAAACAAAATGCTTAGATGATGCAGCTGAAGGACTTTATTGAACAAGATAGGGTTTATGATTTTTTGGTTGGACTTAATCCAAAAATTGATTAAATAAGAAGACAATTTTTTGGGAAGCCGGAGGTTCTAAGTTTTAACGAAGTTATGGCTATAATACGAAGTGAAGAAAGTAGAAGAGGGTTAATGCTTGAACCACAAACAACTGATCGTTCGGCTATGGTGGTTGTTAGTAACAACAAATCAACCACAAACGTTGAGAAAAGAACTACAACTGAAGGAGAAAAAAGTGGTCAGCCAAAGAACCGCAATCGAGATGGATTATGGTGCATTCACTACAAAAAGTCTCGCCATACCCGTGAAGCATGTTGGAAGCTTTATGAAAAGCCCCCCAAGTCAAGAATGGGGTAGAAAAAGAGGTTAATCACAAAACAATGGCCAAGTTCATATTGCTGCAGGTTCACAAAGTGAAAGAACATTGTAGAAACTGAGAGGTTGCAGCTAAGATGTGATTGAGAGAGTGAGATTACTTATCAACA
Source organism: Trichilia minutiflora (assembly GCA_035590515.1). Classification (NCBI taxonomy): domain Eukaryota; kingdom Viridiplantae; phylum Streptophyta; class Magnoliopsida; order Sapindales; family Meliaceae; genus Trichilia; species Trichilia minutiflora. Next base: position 4,252,763 of record JAVXUL010000010.1, read on the forward strand.
GCCTTGGAAAAGATGAAGGATCATCAGGTACTTGTTCTTTGGTATATTCAAGTAAGTTTCATCTTCCATTGGATTCAATGTCCCAGATAAAATTCTTACAAACTCTTGGGTCATAAACTCAAGAAAAACCGACCATATGACTAGATCATCAAATATTTTTTCGACATACAACCCATATACAAGTAATAAGAAAATAGCCATAGCTGATGGATCTTTAACTATTGTAATAGACTTTGGAAATGTAAAATAAGTCCATCAGTCACATTGAAAAATGTCCTTCATTTTCCTCAATTGTCCACGAACCTAATCTCTATACAAAAACTTGCCCGAAATTTATATTGTTATATGATTTTTAACAGTAATAATTGTATATTAAAGGGCAAGGGTTCAAGGAGGATGATTGGACATGCTAGAGAAAGGAATGGCCTCTATTATCTTCAAGCACCAAGTCAGTTGAACATGTCTAAGGGTAGATTTTCCTCTTCTTTTACATCAGAGCTTGTCTTATTGAATAAAGAAAAAATTTTACTTCATTATTGCCAACTTAGACATCTATCGTTTAGAATTATTAAATTCTATTTCCCTCTTTGTTTAAGGGTTTAGATGTTGAACTTTTTATTGCGAGGTGTGTGAACTTGCTAAACACAAGGGTGTATCTTTTCCAATTAGTAATAAAAGAAATACTGTTCCTTTCTATCTTATCTATAATGACATTTGGGGTCCATCTACTGTAATGATTTATTTCTTTTATTGATGATTGTTAACGGGTTACATGGATTTTTCTACTTAAACAAAAGTTTGATGTTAGTACAGTGTTCCCAAATTTTTGTTACATGATAAAAAATCAATTTGAAGTCAACGTCAGAAGAATTAGTTCAGATAATGCTAGGGACTATTTCAATCAAAACCTTACCTCATATTTCTAAAGAGAAAGAATAATGCATAAGTCGTCTCGTGTTAATATCCCACAGCAAAACAGGGGGTTGGGTAGTAAAAAGGAAGAATAGTTACCTTCTTGAAAAAATTAGAGCTTTATTGTTTCAAAACAAGGTGTCTAAGGCCTTTAGGGAAAGCAATTCTTATAACCACTCATTTAATAAATCGTTGCCTTCGAGAGTCTTGGGTTTAAGAGTCCTATGAACATGCTTTCTATATTTTATCCCAACATAAAGACTACAAATGACCTTGTCCTTAGGATATTTGGGTGTTTGTCACTTGTCCATGTTCATAATCAAAACAAGGGAAAATTAGATCCAAGAGCTCTAAAATATGTCTTTGTGGGTTATTCTTCAACTCAAAAGGGTTATAAGTATTACCACCCTCTGTCAAAGAAATTTTATATGTCTATGGACGTCACATTCAATGAAAAGGAATCTTATTTTACCAACCCTTATCTTTAAGGGGAGAGTTCAACTCGAGAAGATAAGGAAAACTTCCTATCATCAATTCCTATGTTTAACACATCAGATTCTTTGCTCATACCTTCGGGATCATCTTGTCCCAATCCTATGCCTATAAGTCCCTCTAAACTCTTACCTGGAACGAGTCTTTCTAAAGCTTTACCTTAATCTACACCCATACCTAAACCCAATTTGGATCTTGCTCATGGTAATGTGAAATTTGACAAGGTGTACACGATAAGGAAGAAGGTTACCCCTAAACCTATGCAAGTCCAAGAGTCCAACTAGATCCTTTGAATGAGATAGCAATTTCTAACCATCGTTGCAAGATGAAATTGTATCTCATGTTGATAATGATAATCAGGACCGGGATATTCCGATTGCCATTAGGAAAGAAACTAGAAGATGTACAAAACAACCATTATACCCTCTAGCAAATTTTTTGTCATTTAAGAATTTTTCACCGTCTCATAGTCGTTCTTGTAAGCTTAAATACTATCGCCATTCCCACCACTTTATCTAAGATTTTGTCTAATGAAAAATGGGAACAAGCTATGAACATGGAGATGGAAGCGTTGCAAAAGAATAAGACTTGAGAGTTGGTGAAGTTACCGAGGGCAAAAGAAACCAGTGGGCTGTAAGTGGGTTTATATAGTGAAGTATAAAGCATATGGATCAATTGAAAGATACAAGGCATGACTGCTAACAAAAGGTATACCCAAATCTATGAAATTGATTATTTAGACACCTTCGCTCATGTTGCAAAAATGAACATGTTAGGGTACTACTATCACTTGTAGCTAATTATGATTGGGAGTTACAACAATTTGATGTCAATAATGCTTTCTTACCTAGAGAACTAGAGAAAGAAATTTACATGGAGGTTGCACTAGGATATGGGAAGAATTGGCTGTTCATACTATGTGTAAATTAAAAAAGTTGTTATATGGCCTTAATCAATCACCACTAGCATAGTATGGTTTGGGAGATTTGCAAAAGTGATGTTCACTATGGGATACAAATAAAGCCAAGGGGATCACACATTGCTCATTAAACACTCTTCTTCAGGGTGAGTTATGACATTTTTGATGTATGTTAACAACATAATAGTGACATGAGATGATATTAAGGAGAAATAGGTCTTGAATCAATATTTGACTAAGATGTTCGAAATTAAAGCATTGGGGAGACTGAAGTATTTTTTTTGGGATTGAGGTTGCTCACTCTAGGTAGGGAATTTTTATCTCTCAATAGAAATATGTCACAGATTTTCTCAAGAAAACTGGTATGATTGCCTGCAAATCAATAAGTACTCCTATGGATCCTAATCTTAAATTTAGCAAACCAGAGGAGGATGTTGCAGTAGACAGAGAAATGTATCAAAGGCTCGTAAGGAGATTTATTTATTTGTCTCACACCCAATTGGATATAGCATATGCAGTGAATGTGATAAGTAAGTTCATGCACAGTTTGAAGGAAATCCATTTACAAACAGTTCATAAAATCCTATACTATCTCAAAGGAACAAAAGGGAAAGGAAGTCCATTTACAAGCAGCCCATAAAATCCTACAGTATCTCAAAGGAACACCAGGGAAAGATATCTTGCTCAGAAGAAACGGAGGATTGTTACTTGAGGCCTACACAGATGCTGATTATACTGGATCAAATGTCAGTAGAAGATCAACCTCAGGATATTACACCTTTCTTGGTAGGAATCTTGTAACATGGAGAAGTGAAAAACAAAGTGTGATAACTCGGTTAAATTCAGAAGCTGAAATCAAAACAACGGCTCAAGGGGTGTATGAATTACTTTGGTTGAAGATTATTCTTGACGATTTGAAGATTAAGTGGGATGGTCCTATGAGACTCTATTGCGATAATAAATCTGCAATCAGCGTAGCTTATAATTTAGTACAACATGATCGAACAAAGCACATTAAAGTTGACAAAAACTTTATCAAAGAGAAATTAGAAAGTAGACTGATTTGTACACATTACGTGTCTACAAATGGTCATATTGCTGATGTTCTTACCAAAGGGTTGAGTAATTCTATTTTCCAGACTATTTGTATACAAGCTAAGAATAGAGAATACCTATTCACCGACTTGAGGGAGAGTATCGGATTATAAACGCTATTTTAGAAAATAGTGTTTATTTTATTTTAATGATTTATTCTATTTTTATTTTAAATAAGGGAGATTCTGTAATATTTAGATTTCCACTAATTTAGGAGTTGTAGTTATATTTGGATCTCCACTAATTTTAAGAATTTTAATTATAGGGTAGGTGGTATAATTTCTATATAAGTTGCCATGTACTCTAATATTTTAGAAAAATGAGAATTTTCTCTTCTCACGTCATTATTAAATAGTCAGTTTAGACTTAGCCCAATTGAATGGTCAAACAGGATTAATAAGTCAAACATAAAGTGATAAGCTTTTTCAACAAAATTCACTCTAATTCTTAGTAACAGTTACTTCGAAATATTAACTCATAATGGAGCACCACCACTAGCCAAAGTGGTAGGAGCTCATCTCCTTGCCCACAAGGGCAAAGGTTCAAACCCCTCAAAGTGCAAATGTGAGCTAAAACCACCCATATGAGTGTATATTTCTGCTCTACAATATACGTGCACCTAAACATTCAACTAACCCCTGATTGTAAATATCGGTTGATCCTTCGTTGTAATATATAGATATTCATTAAAAAAGTAATAATAACACATATTCTATTAAAAGTGAGATTAGATAAAGTAATGGTGCACCCTTAGATCCATATTTCATAAGGCCACAGCATCATAATTACAAAGTCGGAACTAACCTTCTTCCAATCTTTGCCATATTTGCGATATGCTTCATAGAAACACTCCAGCTCTTCCTTGCTCCATTGTGGCCCCAACATGTCAGACAGCTTCCTCTTCTGAACATAGTAAAAATAAAGGTAGTAAAACTGCGAAATGAGTCTACAACGAAAATTTTCAGAAGTTAAATGAATCTTATTGCCTTATCAAAAATTCCAACAAATGATTTATGTTTAAAGTTGCATGAACATTAAAGAATATCACCACTAACTAAAATAATAATAACATTGAAAAAAGTCAGGAAATTGTATTTCAAATGGCAACACATGATTGAAGGTACAGATCATTAAATTTCTTCTCGCACCAAATGAGTATTAAAGACATCAAGAAAGAAAAATCAAGAGTTGAAAAAGGTAAGGAAATTTTAATGGAACTAAATAGTTCATAAAATATATAGAAACGAACCCAGTCAAGAAAAAGTGTTATCAGTCCTCACTTTATCCAAGAAAACTAATTTGTTTCCTCCCAACATCACTTGCAATTTATTAAATGTCAAAGTTAATATCTAAAAACCTGAAGGACACCATTTTGTAAACTAATTATTTCATATGAAGATAGCAACTCTATATTGAATAATGGTAAGAATTAATCAATTACCATGTTTGTAGATTTGGACTAATATCTGTTATACAATGCATACTTATTAAGGATAATTTTTTATGCTTTGAGGGAGTACTTAGTTTAAGAATTTAACATATGTTTGCACTTCACGTGTAAATTATACACGAGTATTTTAATAATTGGTGCATAAAAAATTTACTGAAAAGTCATAACTCAGCAAACACTGAGAATATAAATATGCAGCTATATCCTAGCAGGATTATTAAAAAATTATTACATGTTAAGTAGTTGATAATTTCTTAAACAAGAACTTTCATAGGGATTAATCAGTATACCGTTTTGGTTCATTTGAAATTGATTTACAATTATTAATTTTTATTTCTCAATGCTAGATTGAGTCATATTTTCAGAAAAGAGAAACAATTTTTCATTAAGCCTAAGTAATGGGGAGAAACCAGTTTTGAACCGTGAACTTGATTTACTCAAGTCTGAGAATTACCCTATTAGGTGCCTAGATAGCCATTTCCTCTGTAAATTTCTTACTCCTTATTTCACATAGTATCAAGTGATTATGAGCCAAAGCGATTTCCTATAACTGTCCGTCCCTAGAAAATAGCCGTGAATTCCATCCAAGCCCACCTTTTCATTCACCATAATCAGGCCATTCCTTGTATAATGTCAGGTAAAAATTCAAGAATATAACCAAATTCCTTATTCTTTGCCTTTTCTCCTCTTGTACTTCACTAATTAGAAATGATGTAGATATTCACCTCCTCTTTAGTACGAAATAAGGTACTTTCCAAATTTATGAAACTAGAATGTTCAACATCTCTTCTTCAATCCTTAGACTGTATGAAATAAGGTATCATCACCACCAAAAGACGTTGTCAAACAGTCCAAGGACTGAAGAAGAGCAGATGTTTATATAAAGTGTGAAATAAGGCACTTTCAAAAATCATGAAACTAGTGCCCGTTTGAAATGGATAGATATTATAAGGAATTTAGATTTATATTTTAGGGAATATTAGGCAAACTACTGGAGGAAGAAAATATTCCTAAAATTTTTAGAAAGGGGTGAATGGGATTAAAAATTCCAGAAGACCCATTATCAGTTTAGCTTGTGGAACAAGGCTGTTATAACAAATTACAACAAGCCAAACAGCTGAGATATCTCATTATTGCTTAAAACAAGAAAATAAATAGAACTTCACTTGCCATTGGAATTAAACAACACAAACAACTTACAATTCCACATATTTTGACACATTTTGAACAAATTTATACTTTAAACAAAACCAGAACTCACCCGTTGCCCATTTCTGTCAGCATTTTCTCCTTTTTTCTTAGAAGCAACCTCATTAGGATAAGCAATCCGTTTATTAACACTTTTGGCTTTTCTTGATGGAGCCATAAGTATCTTCCTCAATTTGCTGAAACATATTAAAATCAAAACAGTGATGGCCAAATTAATATACTCAACAAAAACAGATCCAACTAAAAGCACAAAATTCCCAGACATCCTCCGCGATGCATACACCAGCCGTGTGCATATGTCAATCGTCCAAAGAGAGAATCATACTTACCTTCCTCAATTCAGCGTACTTTTGATCATAAAATTGAGAGAACAAACAGGATCAATATAAAGTGCATTCAATTTATTATAATCTCTAACAATCTATACTATTTCACACCGACAAAAACTTTAGAGGGCAACAACAGTGAAACAAAGCAAAATTAAAAACGAAAGCAAAGTATGAAATCAATTTATTACAATTCGAAAATCCAATCCATCAAAATACCATAATCCATCAAGCAAAATTTTTCCAAGTAATAGAAAGAGAAGCAAAGATCAGCTACTTAGTAATGTTTGGTTGCTGAGAAACAAGTACGGAAAGCAAAGAAAACCGAATTTCAAAATTACAAACATTTCAAATCTTCCTGTAACTTCCAACAGCTAACAGTTAAAAATTGTGGATTAATACAACCCAATCGAAAGCAAAAGCAAAAGATCGGAAACAAACGAATGAACGAAATATGAACTCACTCACCGATCAACGCAAGGCGGATTGAGGAATCATCGATGAGCAAAGAATAGCGAGACCGAAACGATCGACCACAGACGACAAGCAGCAAAGATTAAGATAACGATGATGATGTTGAATAATTACATGGAAGAAACGAACCATGAGAAATTGGGGACAATAACCGCGAAAACTTTAAAATAAAAAATTTCACGACGAAGAGGATTTTTCTTTTTTATACTTTTTTTTTTAAATTTTGTTTTTGAAAATCTGATAATTGGTGTTGTAATGTTGACTGTTGTGAAGTATCAGTAGGGTCCGTGCTTTAGGTGTGACAGATTTAGCCGTACACGTGGTCGTGAATTTCGGTGATACTTCAATCTGAACCGCAGGAGCTATTCATGAAAGTGGTTACTGGTTGCTAGGTAAAATGGTGACTCTTCTGCGCGTTATAGTTTATATTATACATTGAATAAAAACCCTAATATATTAAATTTGTTTTCTATAATATAAAAGCTTTAAAATATCATGAAATTAAAAAATTATTGGAAGGTAAAGAAATTAGAAATCATAAATGCTATATTAGAGAGACTCTATATATGCAGTTGCTTTCATGCTATACAAAAATTTCTCAGCTTCTTCTTCGTCTTCAGAAGTAATCTTCAAATGTTGAGGTGTCCTTTTTCTACAAGCCTTGCCCAATTGTTTACACTTTATCAGTTCATTCCCATTAGCCATCAGTATAACTAGATCCCCTATTGTAGAACATAATGGCACCATATTATTAGGCACCGTCTTATAATATTATCATACACAATCTCTCGACAATTTACAGAAGTATTTATCTTTGTTTCAAGAAGATTTGGATCCATATATTTCCCGAATGATTAAACAAAGGGATCATCCGTCAACAACTCCCAGTGTTTCTAAATAATAGTAACACATGTTGGGAACTGGCAAATCAAAGAGTTTCTACACTGCTAAATTGAAGGCAGTAAAAGCCTTACGTTTGCCCGCGGGACACGATAACCAATGAAGACTCTCATTCAAAAGTGACCATCTTGATTGCTGCCAGTGGAAAGTATCACAAGCTCGAGTGCTACTCTTGAGTTGAATCCTTCTCCAGCAAATTTCTTTTGTTGTAAATTTCCTACCGTCAGTATCATTACTGGTATCGACATTGTTTGAACGAGTAGCAAAAAACATCTTGTACTGTTGACTCGATAAATCATAATCAACACCATACAAGTATCGATACTCATGAGATGGAATGTCGTGTTCCGGTAACCTAAGCTCATAATAACCATAACTGAAACCAAAGGAGTGTCTTGTGACATTGGATGGAACGTCGAGCTCTGGTAAACTTCTGTATGCTCCGGTTAACGGATTCCATATGAAGAACTGCTTATACTCATCAAAAGCTATGCAAACCAGACCGTTGCACGAACCTATAATATGAACCATGCTATCTGATATGTTGTAAAGAAAATCCAGTTTTTTCACTGTACCATCACCACCAACAGATGTTGTTGAAGCCTGTAATATGAACCATACCATCTGGTCTCTTGTATGGAAAATCTAGTTTTCTCAATGCAACATCACCACCAAAAGATGTTGAACAGTCAAAGGATTGAAGAAGAGAAGATATGTTGGCGGCTTGTTTAGATTACAAAATTTTAAAACTGGAATTGGAGATGAAAGACAACCATATCTTGCATACGCACTTAAAACGCAGCAGAGACATTACGCAGCAAAAACGTCGTGGAGAATATTGGCCATTGTGTTCTGATTGTAATAAAATCTTGCATGCTATCTGTTTATATAATTTTAGCAAAATTCTAGTACCATTAGGACTAGAATTCCTAGACCTTTTATGTTGCATTAGTCAAATTTATATTAAGGTTTATAACTAATATTTACCAACCCATCAAAACAAGTAAACCACTTGATTGCAGATTAATTTAGGTTTATGAGAAGATACAATTTGCAGTCTGAATATTATACTTGACAAAAAAGAAGAAGAAAAAGAAAAAACAGAGCATCATATAACATGGTTGTAGGAAATACTATATGTGCCAATGAACAATGAGGTTGAGGAAACGAATCTCTCGTACCACCCAAATGAAAAGAGAAGAAAATATCAATTCTTCCACATCAGTTTCATTCACAAATTAGAAAATATTTTACATGTAAAAAAGATAAAAACTTGTTAAGCACGAGCACCTTCAGACTGACGAGTGACAACAATCTCTGCGTTATATTGACATCATAACATCTTCATTTGGACATGCTATAATGAACAGGTTATATAAGACAATTATACAACAGCATTAATATCATACAAGACAATTTCATGAATCCATATGCTTCAGAAAACACATTGATAGCAATGAAATTCAAATCGAATGCTAGTTCAATCATACTAAAAAGCTTCCTAACTTAAACTACAGAAAATCTTATGACAACAGATAGAAAATTTAAGTCAATGATGCAAAGAACCTATAAATATTTCATCCGTTTCTAATAATCCAGATCATTTAATCTTCTTTGAAGCATCCAACTTTGCCTTGTACAGATTTAAAAGTTTGGGAGCTTCATCGAAAGAATTCACAAATCTCTGTAAAAAGATTTCTTCAGGAAACAAAAGCAATGTAGTTAAGTAGGTTATATCACTCTTAACCAAACCTTTAGATAATAAAAATTTGATTACTGCAGCCCTAGGTATAATCCTCTTCTCCAAGCTCAGTGAAATAAGAATCGGGCGTTTGGCAACAACTGAAGACTCCCAGCCCATTTCATTTACAAAAAACTCCATTCCAGCCGTAATCTTATCCACTGATGAGAGCATACACCACGGATACTTGGCAAATGCTGCTAAAAACTCCTCCTCAGACCAGCCCCACTTCTTATAAACATCAAGTTTCCTTTCCCACAAGGATTTGCTCATTCCAAGTTTAGCTTTAATTGCTAAAAAGAACTGTGATCTCAGGGGATTGATATGCATCTCCTTTACAACTTCTACATTCTTTTCGAAGTATTTTGGATATGTTAGGCCTAAGTTTGGCCACATATCAATCAATTTAATAATATTTGATTCAGGTACTCCACTATCTCGCAAAGTATTCACATTGGGTAGCAGATACTGTTCAAAATCATGATAGAGAATAAGAGGAAAGTGTTTTACAACACCAACGGCCTTCTTGCTAGATTGAAGCAAATTACTGAGGAAATTAAAAGTGGGAATTATATGGTTTTCTAAGCTTCTATGGAAAAGACCAGGGCATATAGATAAAATTTTGACAATTTCGGGGTTTGGCATTCCTTTAGTCTGGAAAAACTCAATCTTGGGCAAAAGGGTATTTTCAGGACTGCATAAAAGCACTTTCGGGAGTCTTCTAATGAGGTTTGTGATTTGTGTTTTTGAGAATCCATGATTTTTTAAAAAGTCCAGTGCTAAATCTGGTTTTTCTAGGGTTTCAAAATGAACATATTTAGAAGCTGATAAAGCAGATTCCAACGACAGCCCACATGAGTTTATGAGATAAGAGACTGTAAATGAGTGTTGATTAGCATTGCTCGAAATGTGTTTGAGAGATATTATTGATGTATACTTCTGAAGATAAAGGAGCTTATATCCTGGTAAAGCTTTGCGCCCACCATGAAGAACAGATTTGCAGAGAAAATAAAACATAGGAATCGAAATATATAGATATTGAGTGTAGAAATTAACTTACAGCTCTTGAGAGATGAATGTCGTCTTCAACGATAATTTGACACACCAAGTAAAAACCCTAGTGATAAAACCCTTATAAACCGACGGTTTGAGTAAAACCACTACGAGTTAACCAAGATAAGTAGATGACAAGACGTTACATTCAAAAGATGGACTCCACACATCCATATGTTGACGACAAGTCGTTCTTTCCTTAACATGCAAAATCCAAGTGGGCAAGTACTGTCTAGTGTCTACACACTACAGGGGTAAAATCCAATTTACACAATCAAGTTGATAACTTCCCTGTTAGAATGCAGTCCCAATTCGTCCCGGCCCTAATTGTGATTTTTTTTCTTTCCTTCAACTATTGATCTTCCTTTAAGCATCAATAATTTATTAAAATATACAAAGTAATTAAATTTTTTTTAAAAATAATATCATAGTAATAATTGCTTAAAAAGTAAAAACTAAATTTAATAATATATATTAATGGTATTAACTGCAGTAAAACTTATAGTTTGGTGTGATACAACAATGCACGAAATAAATGAGCTCATATGCCTCGTCGAACCAATCTTTTTGAGCACATATGCCTCGTTGTGGAAGGGTAGGAGCCCCTTGTTCTTCTTGAAGTGCGAGGTACCATTACGAGCTCAATATATACGAGTGTTATTCCGTGAGATAACTGGAATTTCAAATCAATCACTTGCTGTTAACTACTCACTATTGATGCTAATCGGGATTACGAGCTGCCTAAACCTTGTTCTTTGTTAACAAGCGGACAAAACGAAACCTTGTTTTTGGTCAACCAAGTAATCTTGCGGGATTCCGCGGGCTTGGAACTGAGCAAAATTTGAGTATAACATCTGTTTGACTGGAAACACCAATCAATTTAAGTTTCATAGATTGGGCTAATCCAATAAAATTAAGATAGATATATTAATTACAAATTTGCTGATCATGATATTCATTATAATAATTAAATAATTTTAAATTAAGTGAGTTTTATTAAAACCATTGCGCAAAAAAATTTCTATAAGATAATAATACCCATTCAAAAACGCAAGAAACAAAGAGAATGAGTGATAGACACAGAATAAACTGTTGTATATTTCTCTTCCATGGAATAATTTCAATTAGTTTTGTCTAAATAATTTATGACTTGAACTAGCGAAGTCCGGAAAGAAACGAGTTTTATACGATCAAGTAGCCAAGAGAGAATGTAAATAGATATAGGATAAATACCATGCACAAACTTTACATACACAGCATCCTTTTCTATCATACTGATCATTCAGTCTTCTTTCAAAGATCCAACTTCTCTTTCTACAGTTTTAATTTGTAGGGAGCTTGCCCGTAAGAATTCATGAATCCTGGGACAACTGTTTTTTCAGGGCACGAACGCAATCCACTAAGTTATGTTGCTTTTAAGGAAACCTTTAGATAACAGGAACTTAATTACTGCAGTCCTAGGAATAATCCTCTTCTCGATTCTCAGCGGTGTAAAAACTGGTGTTTGGCAATAACTGAAGACTCCCAACCCATGTCATTTGAAGAAAATCCTTTACAGCCATAATCTTATCCATCGTCGATGAGAACATACACCATGGATACTTGGCAAATGCTGCCAAAAACTCCTCCTCAGATCAATCCCACCTCCTATAAATATACTACGTGGATTCACTCATTCCAGTTTTTGCTTTAATTGCTGTAAAGAAACTGGGATCTTAAGGGACTGATACCCATCTACTCTACAACTGAAACGTTCTTTCCAAAGTTTTTTGGATTTGTTAGGGTAAATGGATGCCAATTAACAAATATTTAACAATATTTGATTCAGGAACTCCACTGTCTCTCAAAATTTTCACATTTGGTAGCAGATAATCTTCAACATCATAATACAGAATACAGATAAGTGTTTTATAACATAAACGGTCTTCTTGCCAGATTGAAGCAAATTGCTTGCGGAATTAAAAGTGGGAATTAGATAGTTTTCTAAGCTTCTACAGACAAGACGAGGGTATTTAAATAAAAATTTGAAAATGTGAGGGCTTGATATTCTTTTAGACTGAAGAAACTAAAGCTTGGGCAACAGGGCTTTCTCAAGAAAGCATAAAAAGCCCTCTAGGGTAACTGCCAGTGGGGTTTCTGATTTGGATTTTTGAGAATCCATGGTTCTTCAGAATGTCGAGATCTGAGTCTGTTTTTTCTGGGGTTTCCAATGAACGTATTTAGAAGCAGATAAAGCAGATTTCAACGACAACCCACACGAGTTTATGAGGTAAGAGACTGTAAACGAGTGTTGGTTAGCATTGGTCGAAAAATATTTGAGTGATATGTATACTTTTGAAGACAAAGCAGCTTACGTGCTGGTGACGCTTTCACACACGGCCGCGAATAGATTTACCGAGAAAAATAACGGGTTAGTAGTTGTCTCTCTAGTTGAATAATAAAGTCGGTTGAACTGATCACCAATTTAGCGTCTCAGAATCCTGATTAGTGATTGTATTTCTGCAAACTTTCAACCTTAGCGTAATCAAGGAGGGCATTTTCACAACTGTTATATATGCCCTGAATTTAATCACAATGCACATTCCAATCAAGATTTCATACATACAAAATGCTAGGGAAAATAATAATAAATTCCATTATCTAGTCACTCATGACACCTCAGCACATTCGCCACTGTATTCTTTCCCCCAATCGGCTATATGGCTGCCAAAAACACCTGAAGTACACTGCCCATGCCGGCGAAGAAGTCCATACCCTTAACTCAGACAATCCAAATGAGAAGTGATGGAAACACCAAATTTGTCACACAAACTTCAGCAATCACAAGTCAAACTATGTGTTAAAGTACCACAGATCATAAAATGAATTCCTCTCAAAATCAAATAAAAAAATCTTGTTTCAGTCAGATAAATTGCACTACGCAGATAACACCAAATAACTTTATCTAAACCGGTTTGTAAGAGTTAAAACATCTGAACTGACAAGTTGAATAATCTCGAAGTTACATTTACATAAACATTGTTAGGTTTCATTCCCACATGGCATAAAGAATCGAAGACAATTTACCATACTATCAAGGAAATCCATAGCATCCGAAAAAACAAGGAAAACTAATTTAAAGGATGTACAGGAATTGCAAACAAACTATAATTATTTTGAACTAAATGATCTATCTAACTTGAACTTAAGAAAGTCTGAAAAGAAAGAAAATATAAGATGAACACCAAAAATGTAAATCAATATGATACAAAGATTCCACAAAAATTGCATCCCTTCCTACTTGTAGCGAACAATTAGTCTTTGGAAGATCCAACTTCCTTTTCTGCAGCTAAGCTGCGGAGTTTCATCAGAAGAATTCATAAATATCAGCACGAACGTTTTGTCAGGATACAAAAGCAAATTAATTAAGACAGTAACATTCCTCTTCATCAAAGCTTTCGATAACAGAAAGTGGATACTGTAGCCCTTGGAACCCTCTTGTCCATGCTTAGTGAAGTAAGAATTAGGTGTTCAGAAATGACTGAAGACTCCCCACTTCGTTTACAAAAAAAAACTCCGTTACACCCATAATCTGATCCATTGATGAGATCAAACACCCCAGATACTTTTGTCAAGTGCTGCTAAAAACTCCTCGTCAGACCAATCCCACCTCTTCTAAACATCATTTTTTTTTACTTGCAGGGATTTGCTCGTTCCTTTCTGACTTGAATAAAAGAAGTATAGAAACAACAATTAAAGGATTCCAGTAGCACATAGAAATGGGTTAAAGTTGAAGTATCTGATGTAAACTACACAGTCCTATTTTCTTCATATTGAGATTTTCAGCATCTTTGAAGGATTCACCCTCTCTTGGCACAGATTCAACAGCTGGGGAGCTTCATCATAAGAATTCACAAATCTCTGCAAGAAGGTTTTTTCAGGATACATTAACAAGGTAACAAAGTTGGTACCCGCCTTAATCAAACCTTTTGATAACAGAAACTGAAATACTGCATTCCTGGGAATAACCTTCTTTTCCAGACTCAGAATAGTAACAATCGGTTGTCCGGCAATAACTGAAGACTTCCATCCTAATTTATTCACAAAAAAGTCCATTACTGCCGTAATCTTAACTTCTGATGTCATCATAATCCACGGACACTTTTGAAATGCTGTAAGAACCTCCTCCTCAGACCAGCCCCATCTCTTGTGAACATCAAGTTTCTGTTTCTTTTCCCACAAAGATTTGCTCATTAAACTTTTTGCATCGCTTATGCAGAACAACTCACATATAACCACTAGTGAGATTTCAACCTGCTGCTCCTCCAATTGAGAAAATGGTGATGACTTGACACCAAGCTAATTGTTGGTTTGCAATAATATTATGGAAATGTTAATTGTAATTTTATTTAATATTAATCTTAGAGGTACCAAAGAGAGTGTAAGAATTAGTTGATTTCCATAATTTGTTTCCAATATTCTGTTAGGCCACAGGTAAGTTGCAAAGATGTGCAAAATAAATATAATTAAATCATAGATAATTTAATCGAGATTATATTTAATATTAAAGCATTATAATTTTTAGACTATAATTGCTGTGAAATAAAAACACTAACTGCCAAATGATTTTATTTGTATTGTTATTGTAATTGTATATTTTTATTAATATTTAATAATTCAAATTATTATTTTCTATGTAATATTATTAAATTTTTTATTTAAATAAGTTAATAATATAATATACATTACACAACAATAAAATTTGCATTATATAGAAATTTATATATTAATAAATATTTTTTAATTAAATAATCTAATTAAATTTTAATTTAAATTATTCAATTACATGTTACAACGAATCAAATTTCAATGGCGTTGACTGTAAGAAAAAGCCCTAGGTAAATTATGATTTTGTTCCACATACAATTTAACCATGACATGCATCAATACAACCTGAAAGGCTGTTAGAATTAAAATATTCTCAGATCTGCTATTGAAGGACATAAAAAGTTTTGACCACCTCACCACCTTCAGTAGATACCTCTGTGAAAACATATTCTGAATATTGATATCAGATCTTTAAAAAGGACTTTATCTGCCCTCAATCAAACACCAAATACACTGTCGAACTTACCATATGATCAAAAGACAACGAAGAACAGAAAAAATGAAATAGCCGAACAAAACAAATAAATAAACCATACATGAACTTCCACTCATGCTCTTTCTCACTGAAACAAAAGCAAGTCTACAAAAAAAATTTTAAAGAATGAAGTAGTACAAAGATATGGATCCAAATTGATATCAGATGTTTTACTATACAGATTTAACAGTAATTTTTGGCATCTTTGAAGGATTCAACTTCTGTTGGTATAGATTCAAGAGCCGGGGAGCTTCATCATAAGAATTCACAGATTTCTGCGAGAAATTTCCCTCAGAGTATGTTAACCCTGTAAAAAGGTTAGTACTCTTCTTGATCAAACCTTTCAATAACAGAAATTGAAGTACTGTATGTAGGGTGTCCTAAACATGTTCTAATTCATAAATTATCATAATATCAACATTAGAACATAATTGCGGAAGCTTAA
>JAVXUL010000010.1:4286305-4301444 GCA_035590515.1 Trichilia minutiflora
TGTTATGAGGCCCAAGTGTCAGTTCATGGTTGGCTCATCCAAAAAGCGTTGTGACCTCTATTGTCTTTTCTCAATCTCCCATGCTTTCCATTCCAAGGTTGGAAAAACAATTAATGTTCATTATTCCCAAATATGTCCTTGATATTATCGTTATTATAATTTTTGCTAATTGATATGTTTAATTGTAGAAGACAAAATAAAAACGAAAGAGGCAAGGAAAGACTTTACAATGCTTAATAATATAAGTGTCTATTTATTAATTTCTAACCTAAATGATATTGTTTGAGTTTGTATGTTATATAGATAGGTATAATTTTTTTTTTTTTGTATATAAGAAAATTCACACTCAATCATTACTGTAACGTCTAGTTGAATACGGGACTAAACACTCATTTTTGAGGGATACGTATCTACAGATTATACGATATTTATCTTTAATAGTTAATACGTGTATAGGGATTACCTTACAACGGTACCAAGTATGGAAGAAAACTCCTAACTTTCATCTTGACGCATCAATCAGAATGAATTCATGATAATTCAAATTCAGGACCGCAGCGAAAGAACGCTGATCATCGTTTAAACCCAAACCACCATGTCACCCCAGTCAACTGTAATAGACATAATTAATTAATACCAATAACACATACATTTGGTCAATTAAGTGAAATGTAAAGATAATTGAACTAAAAAATTATAGTGTTTATTGTTTTAATGTATATTTTTATATTCTAGTGGTTATGTAACCCGAAACAAATTTGTCATAAATATATTATATTACATAAATATTTATGTTATTGATATAATATAATTTGATATATTATATGGTCTATGACATCAATTGAAGTATATAAATTTTAGATTTTTTTCTTTAGAAAGATATAAATATTAGATTTTACTTTCATATTGTTGTAGTACTAACAATCTGATTAAAATACGAAGAGAAACGTAGCTAAACGTGCAATTGAACTTTTTACCATTTTTAAGGAAGATCTTCTAATGATGCCACGTAGTACTACTAACCTGTACTATCTTTTACAACTCCTACTACAGTCAGCCACACGCACTTCAAGCTATTTCTCAAATTAAAGTTAAATTAACTTAAATCCCATTATAACCTTTTTTGTAATAATGCCTTAATACGAGGATAATTTCGTCATATTGTCGTTCATCCAATAGCACTCTACTATATAGGGACATTTTTGTCATTTCAAATCCAATCACTCGCTACCACGGGTGATTTCCTCTCTATTTGGCGCGTATGTGAACTAACACATTCATACCGCATACAAAACTAAAAACGGAAAAATAGGAAAAAGGAAAAAAAACCAAAAAAAACCAGAGAAATAAAGATCAAACAGCACTAGAACAACGATCGCTTTGAAAACTGAAATACAGGAGAGAAAGAAGAAAGTATGTGTTGTGTAAGTGAAAGTAGAGAGAGAAAACCCCAAAACCCCAGGCCAAACCAAACAGAAACATAAAAACACTAAAACAGTTCGTGTTGTGTCTGTGCAAGGAAGAAGAAACGCACGCAACCACGCAGACACGAACACGGACGTACAGTTCTCTCCGATTGGATCGGTGTTACTCATTGTGCATACATTCTGAATTTTTTCCCTCCGGTTAGCTTTGTGTTTTATTCGGTTCGGTTCGGTTCGTTGCCCGTACGAAATGGAGCGGTACGGTCGGGTCAGTGAGGGCTCGCAGTCCGATCCGTCTCCGGAGTGGACCACTCCGGGAACCGAAACAGGACTCGAAGGTCAGTATAAATGTAATCGTATCCACATTTCAATTTCGTTTTCAATTTTACGAGTTTTTTACTCTCTTTTGTTTGTTTGTAATTAGAATCTACAGGGGTGATTGAATTAAATGTGAACGTGATTATTAGATGTGATCTCGATTTTTTATTTTATTTTATGTTTTTGAAATGTGCAGAGCCTATGTGGCCCTTTGGAATGGGAGGCGGTGCGGAGTCATATCCGGAGCGGCCGGACGAGGCCAATTGTATTCACTATTTGAGGACCGGATTCTGCGGTTATGGGTCAAGGTGTCGTTTCAATCATCCACGTGACCGTGGCGCGGTAATTCATTGAATTCTTCTTGTTCTTTATTGGGGCTTAAGTGATTACTGCATTTTGGTTGATATTTAGAATGTGACCACAGGTTTTAGATGTCCATTATGTTTGATCTCGTTAATTATAGAAGTTTTATTTTAGTATGCATTGAAATTTGATGATGGAAGTTATTGGTATTGAACTTTAATTGAATGTGAACTTGCTAGGAATAGATCAGGTTTGTTGACTAGTGATTGAGAATTTGATGCTTATTGTTTAATGTTAAAAGAGTGAACGCTTGTTAGGTTATGGGAGGTGTAAGAGCCGGTGGAGGAGAGTTTCCGGAAAGAGTGGGCCAGCCGATTTGTCAGGTACTCAATTTCTTAGTTTTGTAGTGGCTTTGGAACTTGGTTCTTAATGAGGTAGTCGATAACAGACAACGTACATTTACTCATTTCTTCAATTTAATGTAATTGTTATGCAATATAGAGTTAGGCAGGTCGAATCTATTCCCACCACGTTTTGCTAAATGGCATGTACATTCTGATGTGGCTTTCCTTATAAGTGTGCAATGCATATCCTATTGACTCTCTTGTATTATTATTCTAATACATTGTTGGGTGGTCACGATTGCTGACTGTATAGTGAAATAAAATGCCAAATACAAGTAGGATCGTGATGGAAGCAGTCAGACCCTGGAGTTGGGCATACTTTTCATTACTGCCATCTTTTTGTTTTGGCTTTTAAATAAAGTAGCGTGTTTCCCTCATTTTGCAGTATTATATGAGGACTGGGACATGTAAATATGGTGCATCGTGTAAATACCACCATCCCAGGCGAGGACTTGGTTCTATTAGCAATGTGTCATTAAATTATTATGGATACCCATTGCGTCCGGTTTGTATATTTTCTGATCTTGCTTTTTTCAAACTTCTACATGTTATAATTTCGAGAATATGCAATTAATCTTACTTAAAACTTGAGTTATTAACAGAGTGAAAAAGAATGCTCCTACTATATGAAAACCGGGCGATGTAAGTTTGGTGCAACATGTAAATTTCATCATCCACAACCATCTGGAGGGCAAACTCCTACTCCATCACCTGCACCTCAAGTTGCTGCTGTGCCTACGCCTATACCGGGACCCACATTGTATCCAACGGTGCAATCTCCATCTGTTCCGTCAACTCAACAATATGGGTTAGTAGTTGCAAGGCCCTCTATTTTGCCTAGCTCATATGTGCAACCCCCTTATGGTCCCATGCTGGTTTCACCAAGCATGGTTCCAGTGCAGAGTTGGAATCCTTACCAGGTAGGCTGATAAAAAGCAACTTTCACAACCCCCTTTTTAGTCTTTGTTATATCTACAATTTTTCCTTAAGTTGTTACTGCAATCTGGTGCAGGCATCTGTAAATCCAATAACCTCTCCTGGAGCTGTTACTCAGTCCACTGTTGGATCAAGCTCCATTTATGGGATTACACAACTCTCTGCTTCAGCACCTGCCTATACCGGAACTTATCAATCCATACCTTCTTCAGTTGGTCCTGCAAGCAGTAGCCAGAAGGAGCATCCATTTCCAGAAAGGCTTGGGCAACCAGAATGTCAATATTACATGAAAACTGGTGGTTGTAAATTTGGATCCTCATGTAGATATCACCATCCTCGAGAATTGATTGTACCTAAAACTGATGTTGCCCTCAGCCCCCTGGGCCTCCCTTTGCGTCCAGTAAGCTTCTTTTTGCAACTCGTTTGTATTATTGTGCTTTATGTGATCCAGAAACTATTTCCTTGATGTTTCCTGATAGACAAAGATTTTTTTAATGCTATAGTGTGGTTGGTGAGAATGACTGCATAAATTGACATATGGCTGGTTCTTTGGTGGTGCTTTGAAGCTCTTTTTACTGGTGTATTATTTGTTTTTAAACATGTGACATGAGTATGTTTTCCATATCTTTATGATAATACATGCAACTATTACTTTTTCCCTCTATGCAATTGACTTCTTGCAGTTTACTATGTCTGTCTCTTCTTTAACATGCTTCTTGCTTCTTTTTTTCTGTGGTATGGACTCATTGAGTTTCTCATCGAAGACCCTAAAATGGCAATAGATCTGTAAATAGAAGCTTTCCTGTTTACTTTCTTCAATGAACCTGAACAAGAAAATATGAAGTTTTTTAGTCTGTTCTTGCACTCTGAAAAGTGGTTCTGCAGCTTGTTATGATTTGGGTCAGAGAGAGTTGAGAGAGATGCTGTCAGAGGGCACTGTGTCATTTGGATTTCACGATTGCTTGCTAAACTGCACTCTCCTTTCTAGCTATCTGGTTAAGTCATAGAGATGTACAGCTTCTCTTTGGAATCATCAATAGTTCGTTGTAGGTCTAGTTAACCTTATCTTCTTTTTTAAATCAAAGCATTGATAAATCTTATTTTGGTGAATTGGGAATAGCCTATTGTGATGTTATAATTGTGATTGACAGAGAAACATTTGTGTCATTCTCTGTTAATCACTTTGACTCTGTTGATTGTTTCCTTTAACACAAGGTAAGATGTTTTGTGATTTTTACTAGCTTGGTTTGAGTTGTTGATACTTGTGGAAAAGAAATAGTACAGTTTCTACTTTATGAGTTGATCTACTATTTTCACTCTTTGTGAAATATTGCAGCATGGTTTGAGCTGTTGATACTTGTGGAAATGAAATAGTGCATTTTCTGCTTTGTGAATTGATCTGTCATTTTCGGAGAAACATTTTCCTTCAACTTTAAAAAATGTGTAAACATACCTGAATCCACCATGTATACACACAGGAGCCTGTTTGCTTGCTAAACAAACTTGCGAGGGAAAACCTTTGGTATTTGATTATTTCTATTATGATTATTGTGTTTAATCGTTTTGATAATCCATTTTTATTCTGTCAGTTGTATTTCAGAAGGTTGTAATTTTTATTTATTTTTGTTCGACAATTTATCTTCTTTGATAATATTATCCTTGCTTGTTTTTGGATTGATGTGCGCAGAAAACAAGGAAAACTTGTACACAAAAATTATGCCCTATTCTGCAGGAAAGGTAGGATGTTGAAGAAATTTATAGATTTAACAGGGTAACCTTGTTGAAACAACATTAGATTAAATGAAATTTGTGTGCTTATATACTGATAAATCCTAATACCCTTTGTTTTAGGGTGGACCATCTGTTGGTCTCACTTTGTTGACTGCATTAAAGATTTTTGGGTTCTCCTGGTGTTGTCTGTCCATTGGCTACCTTCTAGAAAGTGCCCACTTCATATTCAGTGTTTACTTTCACCTTCCTTCCCATTTTCCTCGTGGATCTTATGACATCTATAGTACAAAATATCTCGACTTCATTTATTATTTTGGCGTAGTCTTTCTTTCCTATACTTTCAACTTTTAGAAACATTACAAATTGAACATGTAAACTTATGAAGTATTGCTGTTTTATTTTTGGTATATATATTTACTTGTTGGGAACAATCAATTGCAGTTGTAGATGATTTTATCCTGCAAACATTTAGGAGATGTGAGGGTAATGGTAGTTATGGTACGTGGGATTTAAGACCTATGCTCTTTGGGATTTTTGATGCCAACATTCCACTTCTTGTATTTAGTTTTTGGTGTTAATGATTTTTGTCACAGGTTCTATTCAGTCAACAAAGTATAGCAGAGGGATATCATTCATTTTTATTAATGGGGCTCCTCGTAGGTTCTATTATCTATTCATTCCTAATTTTCTTGTTTCTACATAACTACTTATCCGCTTTCAACTTCCCCACTTATTGGCTATCTTTTGATTTTGTTTTCCTTATTTGTCCATACATTTGTTTTTTATCTCTGTTATCAAGATCTCTGTCAATTTTCAAAATCTTCATTGATTTGTTCTCTTTGTGCATCCTTGGTGCCACCCCCCCCCACCACCCATTCTCAAATATCTTGCTTCTTCCGTTGGTACAAGTATCACATTGTCAAACTACAGAGTGTAAACATAGTTGTTGAAGGAGGTTATTTGAAGTCTGTAAATATGATACAGGTTTCTACACTATTCTACGTAACTTATTGTTATATTTCATTATTGTGTAGTATTATAGCATAATTTAAATGCATATTCCATACATTTGACCACTGTGTAGAATGATGATAGCTTCACGGATTCGTTTATCTGCCATTTACTGAAGTGGTAGTTTAGCTTGTGCAGCATTGGGATCACTGATTGGGACTTTCAGTTTACTTCTTTTTCTTTCAGATGTTTTTTTTGTGCTTTTACGTTATCTTTGTACTGATATTATGCATGTATGATATTTTCGGATCCATATTTTTTACTTGTGTGCCTTGTCATTATTATGCATCTAGTATATGTGACCAAGATAAAATTGTTATCCATCTTATATTGATTGATTGATTTTTTTATAATCAGGGCGCAGCACCTTGCACTCATTATGCACAAAGAGGAGTATGCAAGTTTGGGCCCGCCTGCAAATTTGATCATCCGATTAGATCACTAAGCTACAGTCGATCCGCATCTTCTCTAGCTGATATGCCTGTTGCGCCCTATCCTGTTGGATCTTCAATTGGTACCCTGGCCCCATCATCTTCATCTTCCGATTTGCAGCAGGAGCTTATTTCAGGATCCAGCAAGGACTCTGTTTCAACCCGAATGTCTTCATCAGTTAGCACATCTAGTGGATCAGTTGGTTCAATTCTTTCTAAGAGTGGACCTGTTCCTCATTCAAGCATGCAACAGTCTGGACAGAGTTCTGGTCCTTCAACTGCTGACAGCAGCAGCACAGAGACTTGTACTTCAAGCTAAGCAAAAGAAAGGCTCTTCTTAATTCCTCTTTTTGATCAAATTGGTGAACCAAAACTTATTTTTTCTGCAAGTCTTCAAAATAGGAGGCTTCATTTCTCTGTTACAGTTCCACATTTCAGGTCTAGCCCTCATTAGCTTTGATCATTGTTGCCTTCATATAACCTTTATATGGCCTTTTTTTTTTAAATTTCTTTTATTTTGAATAAGCCATGGCCAACCTTCAAGACCTAAGCCAACTCGTATAGCCTTTACACATTGCTTTTGAATAACCATGAAAGAGTCCTCAGTTCGGTTAGGCCCCCTCCAATTTTGGAGTTGTGTTCATTTATGCTCCTATCTTTTTCAAAACGCAAAAGATCCAACCCACACATTCTTCTTTTTACAGCAATGGTGTCTATCATTCTAGATCTTTAAATATGGGAACAAGCTTCCAATTCAACTTAGAAAGGAATTTCAAGTTATTCTTGTTCCTCCACTTTTTGTCCGGGGTTTATTGCGAAAAAAAAAGAGAGAAAACAGAATTGAAGAGACTCAAAGGAAGCATCGCAGTGCTACATTACATGGGATTTAAATACATAGTTATGTTTGTGACAATTGAAATGCTTGACATCGCTATTCATACATTTATTATGATACACAAATATATGGGGAAAAAAAAAAACTCTCAACAACTATATAATAATCATTCCTCTCTTTTCTTCCCTCTCATAGCTTTTGCTTTTCCATGTTGAATTTTAATTGAGCATTTTTCATTAGAGTTTATTTACTTATATTGTACCTGTTTATAATTGCTAGCTTCTTTTACCGCCATCATCGAATCAATTTCTTCTCAATCATGGTCTAACTGAGTTGCATGTTTATTTTGAGGTTGTCATACAAAGTTCAACTCTTTCCATCTCTGTGGTCATAAGACTACGAGTGCCATGTTCTATACCTTTCTGCTCGCAGGAATTTCTCATTAGGTTGTTCTAGCAAATTGATTTCATTGAAAGAGATCTGGTTGAAACTTGAAAGTTTGCTTGCTAGGGGACATAAGCATAATACAGTTCATAGTAATAAGTCTGGATGTACTTGAGCAAATTTTATTTGTTGTCTTGTCACATGGTGAAAGTTTCCCGCACATATATTAATTTTTCTTCATTGAATTCCTGAAACGTTCGAGCTAGGGATTTTGTGGACTTTCAGCTATATATGTTTAGCACTGCTGCTGATTAATTGTGATTATTACTGCGGCTTTAGAATTATTTGTAGTTGTCCGTAGGGAAACCGGTTTGAGTGAAAGGCAATTAATTAAAGTTAAATAATGTCGTGATGAGTAAGAAACGATGGAGGCGGAAGTGAATGATGGTTTAGTACGACGTCATTTAGGGAGAAAAACAACAAAAGTGGGTACGCCTATTTTCGACAACCTTTCACTCGTGTACGTACAATGGAAGTAAAGGTGTGTCCGTGTGTGGTCCAAGCCAGCGCGATCATTAATGAAAAAAATACCAAGCATGTATGGATTTCAAACCATCTTTTAAAGGTCTTGTGCTATTTATGAATCATAAAATATAATTTAAATTTAATTAATTAATTTTAAATATTTTTCTAATAATCATTAATTATAAATTTATTTTTAAGTTGTTTCAAGGGAAAAAGGATTTTTTTTAAAGTTTTATATTATCTTATACATTCCTTTATTCGAATATGTGTGAATATCAAATAATAAATATTCAAATTTTCAAATAAAGTAAGAGTAATGCTACTTATCTTAAATTTTTTTTTCTAAAATTATTGAATAATGAAAAGATATAATAGATAACTTTAAAAATTGTCAAAATTTGTTATTCAATAAATGGATGTTAACTTATCTGCTATCTTATTTTGAAAAATGGGATTTATTTTGGAAAGAAAAATTTAGGATGACTATTATTATTAATAATAATAAAGAAAGGAGTTTATTTGAATATGTTTTTGACCAAATCAAGTATGAGCCGGTCCAAATATGAGTAGTGTATACAAGTTATATAATTTTTTTCTTTTATAATTTGTGAAACAAATTCTTCTCTAACTACAAGCGAATGGAGTTGAAGCTTACCCTCGGGTGAGGGCAAAGAGGCGAGCAGTTGATTCTCAAGAAGACAATAGCTTGACTTCAAAAACACAAAAGTAAAAAAGAGGGATTTAAGAGTTGAACTTTGGTTACATCCATTAAACCCATCATTAACTATAGAAGAAAAATGAGATAAAGACAACAGGAGAAAAGACTTGATAAGTTTAATTTTCTCAGGCAATAGTCGCAAGTATTAATGATCATTTGTACCTTTATGCATGTTAGCATTGCATTCTTTCGCTTAGCTGGATTAGGGTTTGTCGAAAAAAGAGAGACACCATACAGCCATTATGTGAGACTGAGACTAGCTATATACTAAGGAAATTCATATATACCAACTCACTACGGTATATAGATAAACATTGGGACATGAATTTTTACTGATACCATAGATCGCTGTTAGTTTTAACTTTTTAGTAATCTTCCGTTCAATCTAGACCTTATCCAGATCTCTTTTCTTGCATGCTCTTTTGTGAAATGTTTTTAGTGTAATTACAATACTTCTTAAAAAGGAACAAGCTAAGAAGAGTTTTGCAAGGAAAGCCATGACACAGGCAAAGGAAAAGAAACTTGCATGTAAATGACAATATTATGAAGTAATACAATTCACGATATAAGAATTGCACGCTAATAATTAATATCTCAAAACAGGGAATAACCAAAGTCAACTACATCACCAAAAGAAGGAACTGAAGGTGAACAAGTTGTGGAAGAAGTTGCTTGAGACATTAAATCATAGCTAGGGTTATCCATCATAGGATACGATGCTCCCATGCAGCCATTTTCCTCCATTACTGGCTTGTTGATCACGGCTGAGAGTTCATCAGAACTCAGCCCCCATGATTGCTGATATTGATCATTCCAAGATTCATTATTGAGGTCACTTAAATATGGGATAGATGGATCTATTGGCACACTTGTAGTATCCAGAGGTGTGTAAATGTTACAATGTGAATGATTTTGGAAAGAATTTGCATTAATTGAGCAAAAGTTTTGATCATTTGAAGCAGCAGAATTGGTAAATTTGGAGTTTGTATTACTGGTTTGATTTGAAGGAGGGTTCAAACAGTTATCAGGAACTATGCAACCCAAATAGCCAGAATTAGAGTAAGTACTAGAGAGAAAGAACCCAGTATCATCAAGTGAACCATAAGAAGTTTCATTACTGGTTTCGTTATTGGATGTGACGGAAGACTTACTCCCAGAAATGTCAGGCTGATTAGTTTGACTGCTGTGAAGTACTGTAGATGGTTTGTTCTGACTATCAGTACTATTTGAAAACTGTGATGGTGGCAACAGAGCTTGGATATCAAAAGGTGTAAGAAGAGAATGAAAAGTTCCATTGTCAGTGTAAATGAAATTAGTTCTTGCTTGTGCACCTTTCATTGAAAGTGCAGCTCTGTCATAGGCAAGAGCTGCTTCATGAGCAGTATCAAATGTGCCAAGCCAATGCCTTTCTTTAGTTGTAGGGTCTCTTATGTCAGCAGCATATCGACCCCAAGGGCGGCGACGAACGCCAAGAAATCTTCCAGGCTCAGGCTGCTTTCTTCTACCTCTTTTTTCACCAGATTGAGGAGGAGACGTGTTAGTATTTTGATGAATTAGAGTAAACCCCATTTGAGCTTGACCTTGTTCATGGCCTTGGAAAGGTTTATCGAAGGTTTTAGAAGTAGACATTGTTGTCAAAGCAGTGCAGAAAATGCTGCAAGAAAATGGAAAACGATGTAGAGAGAGAGATAGAGAAAGAGAATTATAGTTCTGGGTTTGAATGAAAGTGTGTTGAGTGAGCAAGGGTAGGGAAGTGTAGGTAAGCCTTTTAAAGACTGTGATTTGAACTTGGAGAGAAAGAAAAAAGAAGATTGCAAAGTGTCATTCTTGCCTTTTCCACCTACTTGCAATTTTTTTTCTTCTTTCTTTCCTTTTAATTTCAATTCTCTTCTACATTCATACTGTAGTCCATTATCGAGCAGCTCAATTTCTGATAATAATTCTAATTAAGGGTTATAAATCATGGATGGAAAATAAACATCCCTTGCATTTAGTTATTATTACAACAGTCAATTAATGGTTTCCTTCCAACTACAATAACAACATAAAATTTGTTCTCGTTTCTTAAATTAGTATAAAATATTAAACCAATTTTTTTTTATTTAAACAAATATATTTAGAACAATAATATTATATATTTTAAATTTTATTTTAAATAATATAACAAGTTGGATAGTATTCATCCATTGAATATTAGATTTTTATTATTTTCAAAATTATTTATTAAATATTTTAATTATTTAATAAATAAAAATTATTATTTTAGATGAGAATTTGAAATACTGAACATATTTATTATGTTTTTTATTTACATGTATTGTTAATTAATTTATCATTGGCATTGGCAATTTGGCATTGGTTTGGTAAGTGAGGCAAATATTACATCACATTAATGCAAGTTACATCTTGGGTTAAGTTAAAAAATTGATAAAATTAATCAAAATTATAGTGATCAAGTCACTTGGAGAGCTATACCTGTAATTCTACTTGAAATTGGCACTCTTCCATATATTTATAACTCCTTGAGCTATATCTAGGATATTATTAAATTGTTAATTCCATAAAAATAGAAATGACAAGAACAAAACAACCATGCATATAGATATAGGAATGTCAAAATCTATTAGATATAATCAAGAACATGATTGAGCGGTGGGCAGAAGCAAGATATCATATAGAATATATAATAATTTTCAAAACCAGGAAACGAAAACCGCTGCATAAATAATGGTTTTTTGTTTGCAAATTAACTCTCTCTTCCTTGAGAGTCTCAAATGTTTGAATATTATAAGAAATTTAAATTTAATCAGTTTAATTACTAATAGTAATTAGGTTTTGTGTACCCTAATTATATTGTGAGCATGTGAATCCGCATTTTAAGCAAAATAAATCAATCAAATTACCAGGAAATTCTTGTCTGCTTCATGATTTTCAAAGGGAGCAGTTAAGATTATTTGTAACCAAGCAGAAAATGCCTAAGAATTAAAGATATGATATATATACTATGAGGCTCTTATGTCCAGTATCATGGAAACAACCACCCCCACACATTTGAGTATAAGCCAAAAGGTCCCTTCCTAATTCTCTATATAAGTCAAAATTTTATGCTATCCTTTTATTTGTCATTGTGCTCACATTTATCTTACGTTCATATTTCTATTACAAATTTGATTTTGAACTAGTGTTAAATTGATTAATAGACGTTGACTACGGTCTCTTTGGGACAACTAATATTTATCAATTATTTATTCACTTAATCGTGATTTAAGAATTAGATTTTATTAACAAATGTTCTTAGAATATTTGCTAAGATTTTAATATTTATTATTTATAATAATTTTTTTTTTATATTTAATGTTATAATTAATATTGAATTTTAATGTCCTAAAAAATATAACTGATGAAATATAAAAATCTTAACAACTATTTTAAGAACACTTATTAGCAAAACTTTTAAGAATTAACCATTAATATTAAGTGATGTATATGGATGATGGTATAAAAAATAAAAGTTATGAGATTGTTGAAAGTTTTATTAGGTACAATCTAGTTTTATTTTTCAAACTGCATGCCTTTTTCTATTGAGACTTGAATTCATTTTAATGAAGAAAGTTATACGATTTACAGAAACATGGGGTCTTTGTCTCTGATCTCCAAAAGTAAGTAGAAAAGGCTACAGTCAAAAGCTTAAAGAAACCACAGAATTAATTAAAAATGCCCAAAACAAAAGCATCAACCATATTGTGGGGCACTAATTCGTTTGTTTAGCAATTTCTCAATGTTCATCCACATTTGATAATCCTAACAAGCCGAAAATGTCTTTGGGAATGACAAAATCTAATCATAATTAATCAAATGGGTCAACCTATGTTTTCCTTTATTACATTGCATTTTGAAATTCTGTATATATAATAATAATGCTTAGTCACACTAGTCATTATAATAGAAAATTTTAAGTGGGTTATTAATTTCTCATATTAAGACTAAATCAATAGAGCAACAGATATATATTTTTAAAATGGTAGAATGTAATAAGTATAGGATAGAGAAGAGGTGAGAAATTTATTATATAATTTAATTAATTAATCATCTTTCATTTCTTTTAAGAAATGACATACGCCCTTGTTAGAATCTATGACCCTTGACTCCTCCACTACAGATTTGAAATAGACAGGATTAATTCCTCTTGAACCTATTGATCTAAATGGACAAATGTTCGTATCTATAGAATAAGGTATCATTATGTTTCCCATGTGGACCAAAACATAAATTAATACACAACATTAGTAGAAAATAAAAATAAGGAATTTCATTTATAGTAAACCCATATAAATAATTTCCAAATATTTGCATATGTTAACGATTTAAGTTAGCCGAAGAGGGAGCGGGAACATATGCATTAGTTCCTTTGTATTATTGAAGAATAGTAATGGTGTTGAAAATAATTTTACCATTTACAAAGAAGAAATTTAAAGGTCATCAGTCAACCATACTTGTCATAAAAAGGTGTGAGCTACTTGAAGACAACACTAGACACGAGCACTCACTAGTACAGTTTGACAGTCAGAAGAACAGATCGTTCAGTTCCTTAAAATAGATGGGTTTAATTTTTATTTTTAATGTCAAAAATATGTACAAAAGCTTTGGTAGGGGGCGGGGCCTGTCTCTTTCACTTTTGGTCCATCTTCAATTCATTGAACTTTTCTCCAAGTTTTCTTGACAAGGGGGACTTGTTGTTTGGGTCAGATCAAGAGAATTCTGCTGCACATTTTCCCGAGAAAATTACAAAAGCACAAACACACGGGCACTTTCTTTTCTCTTTTTTTTTTTTTTTTCACAAATAGTTGTAAAGGCGATCCGGGATTTAGGGAAAAGGGATAAGTGTCTTAAGACTTGGACTTTGACGAAAAGCAAGAGCTAGAAAGTTAACATTTAAGTGGAGAATTATTTATATTTATTAATGTTTAAAAATAAGAAAAAATACAAATAATTTTGTATTGTTTATATATAATTAATTATATCATCAAAATACTCATGGTCTTTTATCGTTTCATGGGTTGAGCATCAAGTTGCAGAGCAACTCTTGTTTCCTTTTACAAATCTGTATATGTAATCAATTCATCCAACACACTCTTGTCATTCCACTCAGTCAATCATTCAAAGCTTATTTATTTTATTTGTTAAAATTGGGAATGCATGTGCAATCATTGATTCTTAGCTACAACACCTATATTTTACATCTCTTAAGGAATTAGGGTTTGAGAGTGTATAGATATTTTTCTACATCTTCATTTTTAAATAAAAATCAACAATATTCTATAAACTCCCATATAATAACTATTATATATTTGAAAAAAAAATATAAGAGTAATACATGGATGCCTTATCAATAAGGTACATACAGATAGTTGGGGATAATCCTCTACAGTTTCGTCTCAGATACACCTCGTTTTAGATATCTCCCTAGTTAAGAAATACACAGCTCCGAGTAAATTTCGCCTCGGAGATCCTTTTTTTTAGGGATTTCATGGTCCCAGTGAGTTTCGTCACAGGTAATCAATATTCCAGAAAAATTAATGGCGCCTCAGGATTCTCACCGTCTCAGGCGCCACGAAGACTGAAACTCCTTCTCAGGCATGGCGCGATCATCCATAGAACGCCTCAAGCATCCAAAAGCATCAACTAAGATAAGTCACCTCCCCAGAGACTCGGATAGCTTCTCAGATGAATCATCTGAGGCCCAAAATCTTTCAACAATCAATTTGTAGTCAATCTCTAATCAGGGCAGGAATTTCTATATAGAGTATCAGCAGACATGTGCCCCCTCCTTCATATCAAAAATGAGAATGGTTGCTGACAGTTGGCTTTGAAATCCCACTAAGGCAACCCAAGAGGAGGAGGGGGGGGGGAAGGGGTGAATTGGGTTTCTAAAAATTTAATACACCTAAGGTATATTTTTCAAATAACCTCCAAAAATCAACCCACCATAAATATACCACCACCACAAACAAAAAGATTCAATCTTAAATAAATGATCTCACTAATATTCACAAGCCACAAACGATTTAATTTCAAGTAAACAAATACACAAATTAAAGAGAGTAAGGAAAAGAGAGAGC
>JAVXUL010000010.1:4302694-4328338 GCA_035590515.1 Trichilia minutiflora
GCACAAATTCGATTTGTTTGTACTTCACACTCTATGGAAGAGCGCGTATAGATGGCCGATGAAGTTCTTGTATGCAAGCTATCAAGAGAGACGCTTGTTAGCTTTCTTATCGTTAGTACGTGTCGGTTCATGGTTGGCTCATCTAAAAAGCGTTGTGACCTTTATTGTCTTTTCTCATACTCTCTGTTTTCAATCCAAAAGTTGGAAAAGCAATAAATATACATTATTCCCAATATGTCCTTATTATTGTTATTATTATTATTTCTGCTAATTGATAAGTTTAATTGAAGACGACGAAGTGAAAAACCAAAGGGCCAAGGAAATACTTTGCAGTGCTTATATTCATTAATTTATGACCTAAATGGAATAATTACTAGATTATTATTTTAAATTTCTCTTGTCATAAATAGGCATCATTAATTAATATCAATAACACACAAATTTGGTCAATTAAGTAAAACAAGAAGACAATTGGACTAATAAATTATATTATTTATTATCATTATACGTATTTATATATTCTACAAATGAAACCAAAAAGGAAATGATTTATACGACGATTGCAAATTTAGGTAAGAAAATTTAATTTTTATGGGTTAAGGTCATTTTAAATAGAAATAGGTTCAACCAATTTAAACAGATTAGATGGTCAAATTTATTATAAATAAGTGATGTGATAAATTTGATTGAATTTATTACTTTAATGGTCATAAGTTGATTATAATAAATATTGTAAATCAAATTTGAATAAAAATTAATATAACAAAGCCTAAAATTTAAATTTATTTGATTAAATTTATAATTGATTTACTGTAATTTATGTTATATAATATATTTTTGAGAGTATATTATACATTAAATAAATATTGATATTATTGACATAATATAATTTTATATTGTATATTGTCTATAGCACCACCATTGTTAAGGTATAGTTTAATGGTAGAATGTGGTAGACGAATGGTCACGTGTCTGCTAGTTTCGTATTTGATTTTTGATATACGTACTTTGTTAAAGTATTAAGAATGAAAAATTTGCGTTTTATTATTTTTATTTTTATATTTTTGGATAATTTTTAGATAAGTTAAATATTATTTAAATTAATATATTTAATTTTTTATTTAATTAAATATAAAATAGTATATTTAATTCTTTATTTAACTTAAATCGTATATTAAATAAATAGGATTGAATTTTTGATTTAAAAAAAATCATCTATGACACTCATTAAAGTTTATAAATTTTAGATTTTATTTTTAAAGTGAAGTAATGGGAATAACGATTAGATTAAAATACCAAGTAAACGTAGCTAAATGTGTCGTTGAACTTTTTACCATTCTTAAGGAAGATTCTCAAATGATGCCTGTAGAACTAACCTTTACCTGTCCTTCTTTCAACTCCCACTGCAGTCGGCCAGACTAAAGCTATTTCTCAAATTAAATTTAACTTAATTACCTTTTTTGTAATAACGCCTTAATACGAGGACAGTTTCGTCACATCTTGTTTCATCCAATAGCACGCTACTATTCAGGGAAAAATTTGTCATTTCATATCCATTCGCATGCTATTCCCGGTAATGTCCTCTTTCTTTGGCGCGTATTGAAACTAACACTTTCATACCCGCACTCAAAATTAAAATTAGAAAAATAGGAAAAAGAAAAAAAAACCCAGGGAAACAAAGATCAAACAGCAACTACAACAACGATCGCTTTGAAAACTGAAACAAGAGAGAAGTGTGTGTGTTGTGTAAGTGAAACTATAGGGAGAAAACCCGAAAACCCCAAGCCAAACCAAACAGAAACTTAAAAACAGTTCGTGTTGTGTCTGTGTAAGGAAGAAGAAAAGCCCGCTAGCACTCTGACACGAACACGGACTAACAGCACTCTCCGATTCGATCGGGGGTTACTCATTGTACATAGAATTTTTTCTCTTCGGTTAGCTTTGTGTTTCATTCGGTTCGGTTCACTGTCCGGACGAAATGGAGCGGTATGGTCGGGTCAGTGAAGGCTCACAGTCCGATCCGTCTCCGGAATGGACCGCTCCAGGAACTGAAACTGGACTCGAAGGTCAGTTTAAATGTAATCGTATCCACATTTCAATTTCGTTTTCAATTTTATGAGTTTTTTACTCTGTTTTATTTGTTTGTAAACAGAATCTCCGGGGATTATTGAATTAAATGTGAATGTGATTATTAGATGTGATCTCGATCTTGTATTTTATTTTATTTCGTGGAAATGTGTAGAGCCTATGTATCAGTTGGGATTGGGAGTCCGTGCGGGGTCGTATCCAGAGCGGCCGGACGAAGCCGATTGTATTCACTATTTGAGGACAGGATTCTGCAGTTATGGGTCGAGGTGTCGGTTCAATCATCCACGTGACCGTGGCGCGGTAATTCATTGAATTCCCCTTGTCCTTTATTAGGGGCTTAATTGATTGCAGGGTTTTAGGTTGATTTTTAGAATGTGATCACATGTTTTAGATATCCATTTGTTTTGATCTCTTTAATTGTGGAAGTTTTATTGCAGTACACATTGAAATTTGATGATGGAAGTTGTTGGTATTGAACTTTAACTAATTGTGCTTTCTAGGAATAGATCAGTTTTGTTGACTAGTGATTGAGAATTTGATGCTTATTGTTTAATGTTAAAAGAGTTAATGCTTGTTAGGTAATGGGAGGTGTGAGAGCCGGTGGAGGAGAGTTTCCGGAGCGAGTGGGCCAGCTGATTTGTCAGGTATTCATTTCTTATATTTGTAGTAGCTTTGGAACTTGGTTCTTACGGAGGTAGTCGATAACAGACAATGTACATTTACTCATTTCTTTCATTTAATGTATTTTCCTTTGTTTATTTGTTATGCAAATAGAGTTAGGCCAAATCGAATCTATTCCCACCACGTTTTCCAAATGGCATTTACATTCTGATGTGGCTTTGCTTATAGGTGTACAACGCATATCCTATTGACTCTTTTGTTTATTATTCTAATACACTGTTGGGTGGTTACAATGTTGACTGTATAGCGAAATAAAATGCCAAATCAAAGTAGGATGGTGATGGAAGTCAGACTCTAGAGTTAGGTCGTGCTTTTTATTACTGCCATCTTTTGTTCGCCTTCTTAATAAAGTAGTGTGTTTCCCTTCTTATTGGTTAGCTTGTTCTTGCTAATTTTGCAGCATTATATGAAGACTGGGACATGTAAATTTGGTGCATCGTGTAAATACCACCATCCGGTCCATCCCAGGCCTGGAGTTGGTTCCGTTAGCAATGTGTCACTAAATTATTATGGTTACCCATTGCGTCCGGTTTGTATATTTTCTCATCCATGTTGTTTTCTTTCAAATTTCTACATGTTATAATTCCGGCAATATGCAATTAATCTTACTCAAAACTTGAGTTATTAACCACAGGGTGAAAAAGAATGTTCCTACTACATGAAAACCGGGCAATGTAAGTTTGGTGCTACATGTAAATTCCATCATCCACAAACAGTTGGTGTGCAAACCCCAACTCCATCACCTCAAGTTGCAGCTGTGCCCCCACCCGTACCTGCACCCACATTTTATCCGACAGTGCAGTCTCCATCTGTTCCTTCAACTCAACATTATGGGTTAGTAGTTGCAAGGCCTCCTATTTTGCCAAGCTCATATGTGCAAAGCCCTTATGGTCCTGTTCTGGTTCCACCAAGCATGGTTGCAGTGCAGGGTTGGAATCCTTACCAGGTAGTGATACAAAGCAACCTTCACTTCACTTTTTTTAGTCTTTGTTATATCTACAATTTTTCTAAGTTGTTACTGCAACCTGTTGCAGGCATCTGTAAATCCAATAACCTCTCCTGGATCTGGTACTCAATCAACTGTTGGATCAAGCTCCATTTATGGGATTACACAACTCTCTGCTTTGGCACCTGCCTATACCGGAACTTATGAACCCATACCTTCTTCAGTTGGTCCTGCAAGCAGTAGCCAGAAGGAGCATCCATTTCCAGAAAGGCCTGGGCAACCAGAATGCCAATATTACATGAAAACTGGTGATTGTAAATTTGGATCTTCGTGTAGATATCACCATCCTCAAGAATCGATTGTACCAAAAACTGATGTTGCACTCAGCCCCTTGGGCCTCCCTTTGCGTCAAGTAAGCTTCTTTTTGCAACTCCTTTGTATTATTGTGCTTTATGCAATCCAGAAACTTTTTCCTTGATTTTGCCCGATAGACGAAGATTTTTGCAATGCTGTAGTATGGTTGGCGAGAATGATTACATAAATTGACATGTGGCTGGTTCTTTTGTGATGCTTTGAAGCTCTTTTTACTGACTTGTTTTATTTGTTTTTAAACATGTAGCAAGAATCTGTTTTGCATGTTTTTTGTGACGAACATGCAACTATTATTTTTTCCTTCTGTGCATTCGACTCCTTGCAGTTTATTATGTCTGTCTTCTTTACCATAGTTCTTGCTTCTTTGTTTCTGTGGTATGTGGTATGGACTTGTTGAGTGTCCAGTGGAAGACCCTAAAATGGCAGCAGAGCTGTAAATAGAAGCTTTCCTGTAGAAATTGTTTACTTTCTTCAATGAAGTTGAACAAGAAAAAGTAGTGTGTTTTAGTCTGTTGTTGCATGACGACACTCTGAATAATGGTTCTGTAATTTGTTAGGAAATGTCAGATGGAGAGGTGAGAGAGATGCTGTCAGAGGGTAGGGCACTGTGTCATTTGGATCTTCTTGATAGCTTGCCAAACTGCATTCTCCTTGATAGCTATCTGGTTTAAGTCATAGATATTGACATCTTCTCTTTGGAATCATCAATAGTTTGTCGTAGTTCTAGTTAGCCTTATCTTCTTTTCTTTTTTAAATCAAAGCCGTGACAAATTCTGTTTTGGTGAATCGAGAATAGCCTAAAGTTACTTCTGCCATTTTTAAAAATTGTTTATCATGGTGTTATAATTGTGATTGACAGAGAAACATTTGTATCATTCCCTGTTAATTGCTTGACTCTGTTGATTGTTTCTTGTAACACAAGGTTAGATTTTTTGTGATTTTTACAAGCTTGGTTTGAGTTATTGATGCCTGTGGAAATGAAAGATTGCAGTTTCTCCTTTATGAGTTAATCTACTATTTTCAGACTGTTTGTGAAATATTGCAGCATGGTTTGAGTTGTTGATACTGGTGGAAATGAAATCATGCGTTTTCTGCTTTATGGGTTGATCTGTTATTTTCAGAGAAACATTTTTCTTCAACTATGAAAAATGTGTACAAACATACTTGAATCCTGTTGGCTTGCTAAACAAACTTGTGAAGGAAAACCTTTGGTAATTGATTATTTCTATTATGATTATTGTATTCAATTGTCTTGATAATCTAGTTTGTGTTTTTGTTCTTTCCATCGTATTTCATAAGGTTGTACTTTTTGTTTATTTTTGTTTGACAATTTATCTTCTTTGATAATATTATCCTTGCTTGTTTTTGGATTGATGCACGCAGAAAACAAGCCCAACTTGTACACAAAAACTGTGCACTATCCTGCAGGAAAGGTAGGATGTCGAAGAAATTTGTAGATTTGACAGGGTAACCATGTTCAAACAACATAAGATAAATGAAATTTGTGTCCTTATGTTCTGACAAATCCCAATACCCTCTGTTTTAGGGTGGACAGCCTGTTGGTCTCACTTACTTGGCTGCATTGAAGTTTTTTGGGTTTCCTGATGGTGTCACTTCATTCGCTACCTTTTAGAAAATACCCACTTCATATTCAATGTGCACTTTCACCTTGCCATTTCCCTCATGGAATCATCTTATGTCATCCATAGTACAAAATATCTCTTGACTCCATTTATTATTTTGGCATAATCTTTCTTTTCTATACCCCTCTGACTTTTAGAAACATGACAAACTGAACATGTAAGTAGGTCTATGAAGTGTTGCAATTTTTCTTTTGGGTATATTTATTTTTTTTATTGAGAGCAATCAATTGCAATTGTAGGTGATTTTATCCTGCAGACATTTAGGAGACGTGAGATGGTAGTTATGGTATGTGGGATTTAGGACGCACGCTCTTTGGGATCTTTGATGCCAACCTTCCACTTCTTGTATTTAGTTTTTGGCGTTAATGATTTTTGTCATAGGTTTTCTGTTCAGTCGACAGAAAAATATCAGTGGAGTCTCACTCATTTTTATTAGCAGGGCTCCACGTCAGTTCTATTATCTATTCATTCCTAATTTTCTTGTTCCTACATAACTACTTATCCACTTTCAACTTCACCACTTATTGGCCATCTTTTTTATTTTATTTTCCTTATTTGTCCATACATTTGCTTTTTATCTCTGTCATCAAGGTCTCTGTCAATTTTCAACATCTTCCTTGATTTGTTCTCTTTGTGCATCCTTGGTCCACCCCACCCCTCAACAGGAACCAAAAAAAAAAAAATCTTAGTTCTTCCATCGGTGCAAATATTATGACATTATTATGTATTGTCAAACTACAGAGTGCAAACATAGTTGTTGAAGGAGGTTATTTGAAATCTGTAAGTATGATAATTATTATGTTTAATTGACCACTGTGTAGGATGATGATAGCTTTACAGTTTCATTTAGCTGCCATTTGCTAAAGTGGTAGTTTGTCTTGTGCGTCTTTGGGAGCATTTATTGGAACTTCGAGTTTATTTCTGTTTCTTTCAGATGTTTTTTTGGGCATCCTTTTTGTGCTTTAAGATTCTGTCTTCATACTGATTATCTTTGTATGATATTTGTGTATCCATACTTGTTACTTTATGCCTTGTAATTATTATGCATCTGGTAGACGTGACCAAGATAAAATTGCCATGGACTTATATTCGATTTATTGATTTGTTTTTCTATAATCAGGGTGCAGCACTTTGCACTTATTATGTACAACATGGAGTATGCAAGTTTGGGCGTGCGTGCAAATTTGATCATCCAATGCCAATACTAAGCTACAGCCCATCTGCATCTTCTCTAGCTGATATGCCAGTTGCACCCTATCCTGTGGGATCGTCAATTGGTACCCTCGCCCCATCATCCTCATCTTCAGATTTGAGGCCAGAGCTTATTTCAGGATCCAGCAAGGACTCCGTTTCAACCCGAATGTCTGCATCAGTTAGCACATCTAGTGGATCAGTTGGTTCAATTCTCTCTAAGACTGGACCTCTTCCTCATTCAGGCATGCAACAGTCTGGGCAGAGTTCTGGTCCTTCAACTGCTGACAGCAGCAGCACCGAGGCTCATACTTCAAGCTAAGCAAAAAGAAAGGCTCTTCTTAAGTCTGAATTTTGATCAAATTCATGAACCAAAACTTATTTTTTCTGCAAGTCATCAAAATAGGAGGCTTCATTTCTCTGTTACAGTTCCACATTTCAGGTTTAGCCCTCATCAGCTTTGATCATTGTGTTCATATAGTCTTTATATGGCCATCTTTTTTTATCTTGAATAAGCCATGGCCAACCTTCAGGACCTAAGCAAACCTCATATAGCCTTTAAACCTTGCTTTCGAATAACCATGAAAGAATCCACAGTTTGGCGAGGCCCCCTCCAATTTTGGAGTTGTGTTTATTTATGCTCCAATCTTTTTTGAAACAAAAAAGATCCGACCCACAGCATTCTTCTTTTTACAGCAATGGTGTGTTCATGTCTATCTTTTTAGATCTTTAAATACGGGAACAAGCTTCCAATTCAACATAGAAAGGAATTTGAAGTTATTCTTGTTCCCCCCCTTTTTGTCTGGGGTTTATTGTGGAAAAAAAAGAAAAAAAGAAAGAAAACAGAATTAAAGAGACTCAAAGGAAGCATTGCAATGTTACCTTATATGGGATTTAGATACATGGTTATGTTTGTGACAATTGAAATGCTTGACAATGCTATTGATCTTATGACACAAGAATATATGAAAAATATATATATATATATAGTCTCAACAACTCCGTACTACAAACATTCATCATTTTTCTTTGCATAGCTTTTGCTTTTCATGTTGAATTTTAATTGAGCTGTTTTCATTGGAATTTATTAACTTGTACCTGTTTATAATTGCCAGCATTCTTTACTACGATCCCCGTTGAATCAATTTCTGGTCAATCATGGTTGAGCTGCATTTTTATTTTTAGCTTGTACAAATTTCAACTCTTTCCATCACTGCTGTCACAAGACTGTGGGAACGCCATGTCCTATACCTTTTGTGCCTGCAGCAATTTATCATTTGGTGGTTGTAGTAAATTGATTTCATTGAAATAGATTTGGTTGAAAGTTTGCTTGCTAGTGGGATATAATACAGTTCACAGCAATAAGTCTGAATATAATGAGCAACTGTACTTCTTGTCTTGAAACATGTTGAAAGTTTCCTTCACATTTATTTTGCTTTTGCTTAATTGAATTCCTGAAAAGCTCGAGCTAGAGATTAATTGTGGTCTTTCAGCTATAGATGATTAGCACTGCTGATGCTTAATTGTTATTATTATTGCAGCTTTAGAATTATTTATGGTTGTCCGGAGGGAAACAGATTTGAGTGAGAAGGAATTAATCAAAGTTCAATAATGTTGTGATGGGTGGCGAAAGTGAATGGCTTTGGTACGACTCCATTTAGTTAGAAAAACAAAAAAGTAGGTGCGCCCATCATCTACAAAGACGACTACCTTTTACTCACGTACGTACAATGGAAGGTAAAGGGGTGGTCTAAGCTAATGAGACAATTAATGAAAAAATGACGAAGCATGCAAGGAATTCGAGACTTTTAAAGATCTTATGCAACGTGTTATGAATCATAGAACATAATTAAAATTTAATTAATTATTTTTATACTTTTATCTGATAATTATTAATTATAAATTTATGTTTAATTCGTCTAAAATTCGACTAAAATTTAATGAATTATAAATTATTAATTATACTTTTATGCAAAGTGTTTTTTTTTTAAAGTTTCATACAATCAAGATTTAACTTTATTTTATACATTCTTATATTCTAATGCGTGTGAGTCCTAATTATATTTCATGCAATCTCAAATTCGAACACGAGTATAAAAAAGTAACTTATATTACTAAATCACTTGATGAAACCTCCAAACAGAGAAAAGGAGCTTATTACGATAGGTGTTTGATCAAATCAACTATGGCCCTGTCCAAATATCTGGGTACACTACAATTTTTTCTTTCATAATTTGTTAGACAAATTCTTCTCTCACCACAGGCGAATGAAGTTGAAGCTTACCGTCCTGTGAGGGCAAAGAGGTGAGCAGTTGGTGCTCAAGAAGACAATAGCTTGACGTCAAAAACACTGAAGTACTAAAAAGAGGTTTTGAGAGTTGAACTTTGGTTATAACCATTAAATCCATCATTAACTATAGAAGAAAACTGAGATAAAAGCAACATGAGAAAGACTTAATAAGTTTAATTTTCTCAGGCAACAGTCGCAAGTATTAATGATCATTTGTACCTTTGTGCATGTTAGCATTGCAATCTTAGCTGGTGTTGGGTTTGTCGAAAAAAGAGAGACATCATGCAGCCATTATGTGAGAATAGCTATATACTAAGGAATTTCATATATACCAACTCACAGCGATATGTAGATAAACAGTGGGAAATGAACTTTTACTAAGACGACAGATCGCTGTTAGCTTTAAAGGAACTTTTTTGTAATCTTCCGTTCAATCTAGACCATATTTCAAATCTCTTTTCCTGCATGCTCTTTTAATTTGTGAAATGTTCAGTGTAAATACAGTACTTTGAAAGGAAAAAAGTAAAAAGAGTTTTGCAAGAAAAGCCAAAGACACAGGAGAAACAAACGAAACTTGCATGAAAATGGCAATATTATGTGATAAAACAATTCACGATACAAGTTCTGCACTCTAATAACTAATACCTCAAAAAACCTCAAAACAGGGAATAGCCAAAGTCAACTACATCACCAAAAGAAGTCACTGAAGGAGAACAAGTTGTTGAAGAAGTAGCTTGAGACATTAAACCATAGCTAGAGTTATCCATCATAGGATATGATGCTCCCATGCAGCCACTTTCCGCCATTACTGGGTTGTTGATCACGGCTGAGAGTTCATCAGAATTCAGCTCCCATGACTGCTGATATTGGTCACCCAAAAATCCGTTATTGAGTTCACTAAAACATGGGATAGATGGATCTATTGGCACACCTGCAGTATCTTGAGGAAGCGTATAACTGTTACAATGTGATTGATTTTGGAAAGAATTTGCATTCATTGAGCGAAAGTGTTGATCATTTGAGGCAGCAGAATTGGTAAATTTGGAGTTTGTAGCGCTGGTTTGATTTGAAGGAGGATTTAAACAGTTATAAGGAACTATGCAACCCAAGTAGCCAGAATTAGAGTCACTACTAGAGAAAAGAAACCCAGTATCATCAAATGAACCATAAGGAGTTTCATTACTGGTTTCGTTATGGGATGTGATGGAAGACTTACTCTCAGAAATGTCAGGTTGATTAGGTTGACTGCTGTGAATTACTGTAGATTGTTTATTCTGGCCAGCAGTGTTATTTGAAAACGGTGATGGCGGCAACAGAGCTTGGATATCAAAAGGTGTAAGAAGAGAATGGAAAGTTCCATTGTCAGTGTAAATGAAATTAGTTCTTGCTTGTGCACCTTTCATTGAAAGTGCAGCTCTGTCATAAGCAAGAGCTGCTTCATGAGCAGTATCAAATGTGCCAAGCCAATGCCTTTCTTTAGTAGTAGGGTCTCTTATTTCAGCAGCATATCGACCCCATGGCCGGCGCCGGACACCGAGAAATTTTCCAGGCTCAGGCTGCTTTCTTCTACCTCTTCTTTCACCAGATTGAGATGAAGATGCGTTAGTATTTTGCTGGATTCGAGTAAATCCCATTTGAGTTTGAGCTTGTTCATAATCTTGGAAAGGTTTATCGCAGGTTTTATAAGTAGACATTGTTGTCAAAGCAGTGAAGAAAATGCCGCAAGAAAATGGGAAACGATGTAGAGAGAGAGAGAGAGCTATAGTTTTGGTTTTGAATGGAAGTGTGTTGAGTGAGCAAGCGTAGGGAAGTCTTTTAAAGACTGTGATTTGAACATGGAGAGAAAGAAAAAGGGACATTGTAAGTGTCATTCTTGCCTTTTCCACCTACTTTTAATTTCAATTCTCTACTAGATTCATACTGTAGCTATGCTCAATTTCTTATAAAAAATTCTAATTAAGCTTTATAACTGATCGTGGATGAAAATAAACATCCCTTGCATTTAGTTACTATTAAAACAGTAATTATTCGTTTCCTTCCAACTACAATAACAATAGAAAATTTGGTTCTACTTAAATTTCTTAAACAAATGCATTTAGTATAATAAGATTATATATTTTAAATCTTATCTTAAATAATATAACAAGTAAAATAAAATAAAATAATATTCATCAATTAAATATTAGATTTTTATTATTTTTAAAATTATTTAGAAAATATTTT
Organism: Trichilia minutiflora; assembly: GCA_035590515.1. Classification (NCBI taxonomy): domain Eukaryota; kingdom Viridiplantae; phylum Streptophyta; class Magnoliopsida; order Sapindales; family Meliaceae; genus Trichilia; species Trichilia minutiflora. The sequence continues at coordinate 4,314,129 of JAVXUL010000010.1, forward strand.
AATTATTCAATAAATAAAAATCAATTTAAAATGAGAATTTGAAATACTTAATAATTTATTATTTTGTTGTTTACATATATTCTTCATTAATTTATCATTATCATCGGTACAAATAAGAGCATTTTCAATGTATTCGTTTCGTGGATTATTTTTTTAGAGATGTCACATAAACAAAATATATACTGAAAATATAATTGGACTCTCTAATATATTTAATTTTATCTACTATCAAGTTGATATGGTAAAAAAAAAATTTATATCCTTAATTCGATTCTCTATTTTTAGAGGGTCTTATTAATAATTATAGATTATTGATTCAGTAATTTATTTATTTTATTAGTAGTTAAAAGAGAAAAAAATTAATTTAATAATTTAATAAAATAATAATTATATACAGTAATTTTTAATAATGATGTTCATCAACACCATATAAGATAGAAGTCTTTCTATATTAAGACGTAACATATTTTTTATAAAAGCAATGTACTAATTGGAGATGCTCTTTTAAGTGAGGTAAATATTACATCCTATCGATGCAAGTTATATCTCGGGTTATTTAAAAAATTGACAAAATTAATCAAACTTATAATGATCAAGTCACATGGAGAGCTACTATACCTTTTATCTACCTGAAATTGTCACTTTTCTATATATTTATAGCTCCTTGAGCTATATCTATGATATTATTAAATTGTTAATTCCATAAAAGAAATGACCAAATCAAAACAACCATGCATATAGGAATGTCAAAATCTACTAGATATAATCAAGAACATGATTGAGTGGTGGGTACGTAGAAACAAGATATCATAGAATATATAATAATTTTCAAAACCAGAAAACAAAAACCACTGCATAAGTAATGGTTTTTATTTTACAAATTAACTCTCTCTCCTTGAGAGTCTCAAATGTTTGAATATTAATATAAGAAGTTTAAATTTACTCAGTTTGATTAGCAATTGTAATTAGGTTTTGTGTACCCTAATAATATTGTGAGCATGTGAATCCGCACATCAATCAAATTACTTGGAAATTCTTGTCTGCTTCATGATTTTCAAAGGGAGCAGTTAAGATTATCTGTAACTATGCAGAAAATGCCTAAGAATTAAAGATATGATATATATTCTATGAGGCTCTTATGTCCAGAATCATGGAAACAAACACAACCCACATATGAGCATAAGCCAAACTGACCATTCATAATTGCCTATAAGTCAAAATTTTATGTTATCTTTTATTTGTCATTTTGCTCACATTTATCTTATATTCATATTTTTATTAGAAATTTTATTTTGAACTTGAGTAAATTTGATTAGTAGACATTGACTACGGTCTCTCTACGACAACTAATATTTATCAAATTTTCATATTAAGTGATGAATTTGAATATTTTGAAAATTATACTTGTTGGAAAAATTTTTAATTACAATCTAATTTTATTTTTCAAACTGCATGCCTTTTTTATGAGACTTGAATTCATTTTAATTGAAGAAGGTTATACGATTTACAGAAATATGGGGTCTTTGTCTCCGATCTCCAAAAGTAAGTAGAAAAAGGCTACAGTCAAAAGGGCATTCAACAGCTTAAAGAAACCACAGATTGTAAAGCAAAATGAATAAATGAATGAATGAATTAATTAAAAATGCCCAAACTAAAGTATTAACCATTTTGTGGGTCACTAATTCATTTGTTCAGCAGTTTTTTACAGAGACAATTCAATTTATATCCTCTTTTGATAATCCTAACATGCTGAAAATGGCTTTGGGAATGACAAAATCAAATCATAATTAACCAAATCGGTCAATATGTTTGCCTTCATTACATTACATTTTGAAATTCTGTATATAATAATTGCTTAGTCACTAGTCATTGTAATGGAAAATTTTAAGTGTGTTATTAATTTCTTATATTAAGACTAAATCAATCGAGCAAGGGATAAATTTTGTAAATGGTAGAATATAATAAGTATAAGATAGAGAAGAGTAATTTAATTAATTAGGTATGTTAATTAATTAATCATCTTTCATTTCTTTTAAGAAATGACATATGCCCTTGTTAGAATCTATGACCCTTGACTCCTCCACTACAGATTTGAAATAGACAGGATTAATTCCATTTGACCCTATTTATCAAAATGGACAAATGTACATGGTATCATAATGTTTCCCAAGCGGCCAAAACATAAATTAATACACAACATTAGTTTAAAAAAAAATGAATAAAAACAAATCTGAAGCGTTCCCAATTTCACTTGTAATAAACCAATGTAAATAATTTCCAAATATTTTAGGTTATATATCTAGGGTTTTATATAGCAACCTTACTTATCATAAAAAGGAGTGAGTGAGCTACTTGGAATACAACACTAGACAAGCACTCACTTGTACACATTCAGAAGAACAGATTGTCTAGTTCCTTAAAATAGATGGTTTTAATTTTTATTATAAATTTCAAATATATTTATATAAAAGGTTTGGTAGCGAGCGGCCTGTCTCTTTCACTTTTGCTCCATCTTCAATTCATTAAACTTTTCTCCAAGTTTTCTTGACACGGGGACTTCTTGTTTGGGTCAGATCAAGAGAGTTCTGCTGCACATTTTCCCGAGAAAATTTCAAAAGCGCAAACACACGGACACTTTTTTTTTTTCTTTTCTTTTCTTTTCTCCAAATAATGTTAAAGGCAATCCGGGATTTAGGGAAAAAGGATGAGTGTCTTAAGACTTTGACTTTGACGAAAGGCAAGACCGCAAGAGTTAGAAAGTTAACCCTTAAGTGGAGAATTATTTATTTATATTTATTAATGTTTAAAAATAAGAAAAATTAATAAATAATTTTGTATTGTTTCTATATAATTATAACATCAAAATACTCATGGTCTTTTCCCTTTCATGGGTTGAGCAGCAAGTCACAGTTCAGTTCTTGTTTCCTTTTATAAATTTATATAATTCGTCAAACACACTCGTGTCATTCCACTCAATCAATCATGCAAGTTTATTTTCTCCACGACTTGGCTTTTAAAATTAGGTAAAAATAAATAATAATGAACAAGCTCTCATATATATAATAAATATTATATATTAAGCAGAATATCTTTACAAAATTATCTAATCAAAATATAAATTATAAAATATATTTCATGTTTTGTTATTATTATTATTATTATTATTACTTAAATATTTTATTAAAAAAATATACAAATAACATATATAATATACTTTTTCATTTAAGTGTTCCTTTTCTAATAAATTTTGTGATGGCCTTTGAGAGTGTGGGTGAAATCTATTCAAGCTTTCATGCCTTGGGCAAATATTAGTTTATATTGTATACATATTATTTCATTCACTCATTATTGACTTTGATATTTGATGCATTTTGACATATTTATTACCTTAAAGAAAGAGATGATCAAAATCATCTATTCACCACAGCTTAAAATAAATGAAAGCATTAATGAAGATTTAGATACAATATTGAAATTCAATATAATTCTAGTAGATATTTAGTGAAAAAAAAAGAGCCAAATGTATTATCTCTTGCGCTTGCGAGTGAGAGGTCCAATTACTATATCTTATTTAGGGCAATAACTTTTTTTTTTTGGAAACTCGGAAATTCCAGACCGCCAGCCAATGTCCCAGAAGATAACATCAGGGGGACCCAGACCCTCAACTGCCCTTGAGCAGTGTCACCAAGACGAGTCCAGGCCCTTAACCAATAGACATCCAGCTCGTTCCAATTGACAGACGGTATTAAACGACCGAATAAAATTAGGACTTGGCTCCCTTGATATTTTAATAGAGAGAATCATGAGATGAGAATCGAACCTTGTGACTTTGAGGTTTCAAGTCCAACTCCTACCACTAGGCTACCCTGAAATTACAGTAATTAATTTTAATTTAACTTATTTTTTATAATCATGTCGAAAAATTAAAATTTTAATGCAACGTAATTATTAAATTGATTGTAATGATGTTATTCATTCCATATTTTCTTTATATATTTTTTATAATATTTACAATATTACTTAAATACTAATAAATTTAGTATAAATATCACAAAATTAAAGGTTCATTTAAACTAAGTTGTATTTAAAATTGTCACTCTTAATATCTCCTCAACCACAATGAAATGTGAATTCAAACTCTACTATATCCTACCCCTGTATTATCATACTATTTTTCAGTCATATAATATTAATTACTTCTGTTGAGTATATGCCATAATATATAATAATATTATGTAATTAAAAAAAGTTTTAAAGTAAATCAATTTTAATAGAATTATCTAACAAATTAATGACATATGTCTTAAACTTTATCTTTTTTTTTAATCATTATAACCTTATATTTATTAGTTAATTTTAAAGTAAATATATGTGTGTCATAATAAATTATTAGTTAAGTATATATGTAAATATTGATGTGATAAGGTGTATCTCATGCTTTTATGATGTAATTAAAGGAATTTAATTTTTTTTATATAATTATATTTCACCCTATTTTGACTTAAATTTTAATTTAATTAAAAAATTTATTGATATAAAATTTTGTATTGGTATATAATCAAACACCCAATTCATAGATCATGAAAATAATTTATTATATTTGAGAGATTTCAATCTTATTTAAAGGTTTTTTAATTTAAGATAAATCGTTTTTCTGTATGAATTATAATAGATAAGACTCGGATTCGAATTTTTTTACTAACTATTCTCAATTTTATATGAAAGAGGCGATTCATCTTGAATTAAAAATTTAAAAAAAAAAATAAGAGCCCTCAAATAGTTTAATAAATATTGTTTACTTTATTTATTTAATAAATATCTAGTTTGAAAAACTAAGATTAAATATATGAAATTTTTTACGATGATAGGATGAAGAGATGGGAACACGCATCGTTGTCCTGCTAGAATATCATTCAGATCTAAGGTAGCAAATTCTTCAAAATTAGATATTTATGGATTTTACGTCAAGGCTATAAACATTAAACAATACGCATTCAATTGCAATCACGCTGAAAGCGAACGCTAAACGGGGTTTCAATTCAACAACGTCCACATTTATCTTCTCCACCAGTGACACACTGCCAGTCAACCACCGTGAACCGACCATGGAAACTTATGAGAACGAGATAACGACTATGTCTAAGATCTTAAGACATGTCAGATTTGATACGTGTACAGTGTAATAACTGTAGTCTAAAAGGTCCCATCAGAGGGGAGGGGTGGGCCAACGCTGAACAATAAGGAAATGCCCACGAAGCTCATGATGACGCACGGACAACGCGATACATTGCATGTACGGTCTACGTATCCAAGATTGGAAACCAGTTGACGAGGTTAGATGTACGGTCAGGATTTTGTAGGAATATTGGGTATGGGGAGGAGTTGGATGGAAGGAGGAACAAGAAAGCGAATCAGCAAAGTGGAAAGGAGACGGTCAAAGATTCAATAGGAACGGTTTGATTGAGATTGAGCGGGTGAGACTCAAACTGACTTACCGAGGGTGAGAAAGAAACTCGGAGTTCGCTGTCTATGAATCGCATGCTTTTATATAAATTGACGACGGATGATGGTATGCTTTTCAGAACCCAACTCTTTTGTCACAACTCACAAGGCTACCTTAGTTTTAATTTATTTATTTTATACAATACACTCTCTATAAATTAATATTTGATAAATTAATGTTTTATTATATAATAATTTATATAAGTTAAATTAATAATTTTAATAAATTAATAAGAAAAATAATTTTTTAAAAAACTCTTACATAACCCTATAGTCCTATTCGTATTATAAATTAATTATTTGTTAAAACTATAAATATAATTAATTATAATATTTTATTAAAATATAACTCTATTCTTAATTTTTAAAATTTAAATCTAATTTTATCTCATCTCTAATTTTTCTATTGCATCTTAAAAATTATAGAATTGAATTTTTAAATTGTAATAAAAATTATAAACACCTTTTAAATAAAAAGTCAGTTTACATATTTAAGTAATTTATTATGAGATATAAGAAAACCTTATGTTTGTTTATATAAAGATTATTTTTGATCTAATTCGTGAATTATATTCAATTAGATTAATGTAATTATAATAAATTTTATTTAATTAAATAAATAATTACAATAAATTTAATTTATTAATTAATTTAATGTTTATTTAATAGATTAATTCGTATTTAATTAATTAAATTAATAAAATATAGTACCTTTTTTTATTAACTAACTATATGTATATATTAACTGAATTATATATATTATATGATTAATTAATAAATTTTATATGATCTCAACACTATTAACTTATAACATTATACTGTAATTTCATGTAGTTTAGATGAAAAAAGAAAAGATATTGAGGGCATATTTATGTTCTTAAATTAAAAAATGTTTTGAACCGATCGTTAACACTTTTATTGTCTATTCTACGGTGATATTTCAAATATTAATGCTTGATCCGAGTTTCATAAGATGCACAAAAACGAGTGTTGGAGACTTAAAACGAACAAACACATTCATTTATTGCAATTTACAATAATATTCCGATCAATAAGGACATTTCAAGTAACAAAAATTTATTTATTTATTGCAATTTAGGAGTTTGCAAATTGCAATCCCTTTCCAATTGGAGATTTTCAACAGAAAATAATAAAATCCGATCAATAATGACAATCAAAGTAACATAAAGATATTAATAATTTATTGCAATAAGAATTACATTTCCTAGTTCTAATAAACTAAGAGAGCGTCATGCCTTTTCCTCTTCATCTAAGCTAGCGTTACAAATTATAACAGCATAACGAAACGGAAAGATCATTAACTTCATTTACCATGTTTACAGTAAAGCATACTTCAATCCAGAGAAATTTGATTGAGTGTGAATTGTAAAACCAGAAGGCAAGCGTGTAGCTATAATCTGCATCAGCAAGTAGATTAATCTGGATTACAATGGGCCGTTCGACAACAGTCTTGAATCAACCTCCATCTCATCTCTCTCAGAATGATTGCTAGCGTCTCAAACGACTTGCTCATTGTAAATCAATGCACATAAGTTCAAGCTATCACTAAACATGGAAATTCATTCAGAAGTAATGACCGTCTTAACTCACTCTTATAAGATAATTCTTAGATTAAGTACATATGTAGTTTCTAAATTGTACAAAACAGAGAAAAGAACAGACAAGGAGGTTCTGCGTTTTCATTTTCAGAACTATAAGAGGAAAGTTCATCATGCGTACCTGCTATAACCAGCAGTGAATTGGCATTTGCAAAACAAGCAGGTATGTTACTTCCAGTGAGGCCATTTAATTGAATCTTAAGATCCCTTGTTTGCTTTTGAAGGCCCAGGATTCTCAGCAGAGTCATACCACACCATCTCCATCTGGAAGTGAGAAAATAAAAGGACATATGGAATTCAACCAATGATGCAAATCATCTAATGTCCACATAGTATTGGGCACGGAGCAAAGAACCCAAACAAAAGTTAGGTTATAACACTTCAAATTACAGAACGTATCTACTTCTACAAAGAGGGTCAATGTAGACTGAATGTTGTATAAGAAATGACTAGTTTTGAAAGTGTCTATTTCAACAGAATCGTGACATATGTTTGCAAATGTTTATTCTGAGCACATTGGACTACATTGAATGCTAGGGAGAATATTTGCACCAAAGGAGACATTACAAATGGCAAAATGTAAGATCATTAAAACACACCTCTCCAACAATTACCGTGTCTCCTTCCTTTACACCAAGCTTCATGAGAGACTTGTTCACACCACAAGCCTCGAGAACGTGTTGGAATCTCCTCTCAGAGTCTACATACCTGTTCCCATAGATTAGCCAAAAGTAAATGGCAATCAATCCCAGAAGGGGTAACGGCAATGCATCGTGATAAAAGAATATTGTTTATGAGGCTTTGGTCCAAAATAGAGACTTCAGTTAGCAGGGAATTTTAGTTACTGTATGCTTGCCTATGGCATTTATATACACAACACACGCACTAGACTGACCTGATTGTAAGTGCAGTATATCTCTATTTCAGTCTAAACATCCTAGAGAAAGGCTTAGATATATATCAAGCAAATGCATATTTTTGATCTGTAAATTAACATATATAAAACCATATGTGCAGCCTTTGTTACATAGTGAACGTCCTTTATTTTATGGAAGAGTTTACCAAAATATGAGAAAAAAGAAAGGGAGTACTAAGAGAGGATGACATCGACTACATATGTACAAATCAAAAAACAAGAATGACAACATGATTTGGATTTTGGATGGATCTATATTTTTCTATTACATGCAGACAACTCAGAAGGATAAAGGGAAAGATTAGATAAAAACAAAAGTGTGAGATGTGAGGTCTTGATTTATCCATCCACATTTGTGAGCATCATAAAACAAACAATGACATCTTACACTGCACCACTGGTTTTTCTTTAATTTTCCCTTGGTCTAAATAAAAAATCAGATAAGCATCTGAATTTTCATTTTAAAAAATGGCCAATCCAGTCAATCAAAGCAGCTTTGGAGTTTGAAAGATTCCAATTGCAAGTTTGATAACAGAATAACAAGTCCAACCAGCAGTAGATGTTATACATCTTCTGTGCTTGCCTAATCCCAGTTTTAGTTAGCATTATTTCCATGGTCTCTGGAAGTAGAACATGGTTTAACTGGATCCATACAGCATAATGCAGTCTCATATTCCCAGTATTACTAGCCTGAATTGAAACTTTGCAAACCATGCAATGTAATAAATTGGGACAGGATAGACACGTCATAAGATATCGTGACTGCAAAGAGAGACTCAATAAAAAAAAAAATGCATAAGTATTGACGCACCGCCAGTTTGTCATCTGAACAAAACACTGCAAGCCTGCTCCAACTACATGCCAAGTATTGGAGCCACTGTCATGAGAGATCTCAAAATCATTGATAGAGGCACTTCGCTGCTTATTAACCATATCAGCCACATAGTTCAAATTGACAGCGTCTATCCAATATAAAATAGTAGTAGGAGCTTGTCAACATTATGCATGCCTCACATAAAAAGGATTACAATTAATGGAATAGGTATAAAATGTCACATTTGCAGATACAATAAAAACATAAAAGAAAAATTAGAAGAATTAAACTGAATAAAATTTACCTTGAAACTCTCTCTTGGCTTCTTTATTTTTCTGTATAAGTTGATAAGCAGCACAGATAACTTCATGGGTGCCCTCCCTTTTCACTGCACTTATGCAAAAAGATTGAATCCCACGAGCTTGTAGCCTTTCCTTAAATGATGGCCAATTTTCATATGCTTCTGGAATGTCCATTTTGTTATAGGCAACTATGTAAGGCTTCTCAGAAAGTTCAGAATTGAACAATTCTAGCTCAAGACGAACTGCATCAAACTCAAGTTCTGGTTGTTCTCCCGAGCCATCAATAACATGGACCTAAGGTTCCAAAATGTCAAATATTGTATAAGTCTACAACACAATGACAGGATAGTTTCCCAGAAAGAAAATTGGAGTGAACCAGAGAGCAGCACCAGTATGAAGTAAGCTAATCGTTGAAAAATCCAGCTGAAGCATCATGCTGATGCTCAAGACAACATTTAAAAAAATTAAGTTACCAGATTTTCAAACCAAAACCACATAACATTAATTCCAACACGTGTTAGAGATCATAAAGCTTATAAGGACACTGAAACCATTCATTTGCAATGATTTTTCTAAAGTCACGTTATGGTCACTTGTGAGGACACACAACACCTGGGCCAGATCAGAGAGGAGCCCTTCACTCTAGCAGACATTGGCACTTTGTCTAATTAATAACAGCAACTTGAGTTAGATTAAATATTATTCATTCTTGTTACAGAAATTTCCTCATGCATGCCAATTTTTCACCTAGAACTTCAAAAAACAAGCAGGGTGTTTTTGGCTTTTGCAATCTACTAGTTAAAGATACAGAGGAATGACTTGAAAGAACAAATATCATGCAATACAATAGATTCACTAATGAGAAAGTGTAAGGAAGTTCAAAAATCGAAAACTAATCACACAACCATCCACTAATATGACAGAAAATCAGTACCAGGGCAGAGCACCTTTCAGTGTGCCGTAAAAATTCGTGACCTAATCCAAAACCCCGGTGGGCTCCTTCAAGTAGACCAGGAAGATCTGCCACGACCATGGTAGAATCATAATCAAATGAAACTACACCAAGATTTGGAAGCAAAGTGGTAAAAGGGTAATTTGCTATTGCTGGCTGAGCAGCACTTATCATGCTCAAAAGTGTGCTTTTTCCAGCATTTGGAGCTCCCACTATTCCAACATCTGCTACCAGCTTCAGCTCCAATTCCAACCACCTGATCAAAATTACGATTCTCCCCAACATCCATATTAGAGAAAAAAGGTAATGCAAAGATATTAACTATTCTTATCCAAGTTATGGGAGATTCAGTGCCAGAAAGAGAGCCAGAAGATGTAGTCTATTTAAAGGGTTAAAAAAAGGGAAAAGAGGAACCCTAAATTGGCTTATGAACTCATCCCAACAAGTTGGTGTCATCAAAGAATTGTTAACTATCCAAAATTGAAATTTGTAAGGACAAGCTAGGAAAACATGAATCGCAACTGAAACCATGAATGCACATCACCAGCTTGTTGGATAACTATTCAGGTCAAATACCTTTAGCACACATATGCCACAGAAGGAGCTCAAAATTTGCAACACATGCATGACGAGTTCAAGTAAATTTTGAGATTAAAATACTAGCGTCTCTATTTCCCTAATAACAATTGTCAAATTCACACATAGGATATATCACAATCACAGTAATTGTAACGCAATAATCTCATCTACACAGCCTTGCCTAAAATAAGTAAATTTCTACAACTACAGCGTAGTTATATTACAGAAAATTTCTGCATTACTTCCGTGTATAAAAGCTGCGTCCATATCAACCCGTGGATAAGGGTGAGCTAATCCTTATTAAAGGTGCAACTGACTACTGAAAAACTTCAAAAGCCATGGGAAAAACTATACTATGTGCATAGAACCACATTAAAAGAGAAACAATAACTCACATTTCGGGACCCTCTTCACCGTTCTCAGCGATTCTTGGAACGTTATTCGTTCCACTCTTAAAAGACGCGTTTCCTCGGCCACCTCTTCCACCTGGCAACAACAATGCTCTTTGTCCCGGAAACAATAATTCCAACAAAACCTCCGATTTTTCCGCTTCTCTAATAACCGTCCCGGGCGGCACCTTAACCACCACATCCTGTCCTTTAGCTCCGTGCCGCATCCGCCCTTGCCCGTGACTGCCTCTCCCAGCCCGAAAATGTACGCTGTTGCGAAATGGCAACAATGAGTTCATCGATTCATCAACTTCTACGTATACGTTCCCGCCTTTCCCTCCGTCACCTCCTGAGGGCCCACCCAAAGGCACGTACTTTTCGCGTCGGAATGCCACAACGCCATTTCCACCGTTTCCGGCTTTTACATAAATCTTTGCTCGGTCGAAGCATCGCATGACGGCTGGAATTCCCTTCTCTTTCACCTCCAGTTCGCCTTCGTAATAGTTATTTTCCTTATTAAAATTTACGGTTGTCCCACTGTCTTCGTATTCGCTTTCGTATTCATCTTCCCCGCTGTCGTAATCTCCCTTTCCTTCGAATATTTCAAATTGCCCGTAACTAAGGCCTAGATTACCATCCAATCGTTCTCTTTGTTCTTGTTCTTCTTCTTCATCGCTGATGCAGTTTTCAGTTTCCGTTTCATCCTCAACATTAAACTTGGCAACATCACAATCTGCGAGCTTCACTTCTGAAGAAAATTCAGCTGAGAAATCATCTTTTGGCGGGAGACGAGTGTAGGTCGTGGCTTCACCGCCGCTTGATGGCTGCGGCGGAGCTTTAAGGGACCTACTTCGAAATTTGATTTTACCAATAGATTTTTTTGGTAATTTTATCGAACGTTTACGTTCGTTCCAAGTTTTCGGGCCAGAAACGATTTGAATCGGAGATAAGCACCTTATCGATATAGAAGCCATTTGATGACGAGTAGCGTAGCCGCGAAAGTTAATGAATTGGATAAAGAAAGAAATATCGTGTGAACGACGTGGTTTTGCTGTTTATGCAAGGCGATGTCGTTTAGAGATTAAATGCAACAAAATGGTGAAATGTGTCGTGAATACTCCGGACAGCTAAGCCGTCCTTCTTGAGCAAATTCCTCTAAAACGAAAAGAAGAAATGAAATCCTTGTTTGGGCCAAAGAAAAATAGAACCGAAAAGAGAATGAACAATTATATTGGATTTTTTGATTATTTATATTATAAAAGAAGAATATTTATACTCAAAGATGCTTAGATAAAAAAAAGATAATTATACAGATCTTAGCTTTAAATTAAGAACGTAATTATAGTCTAATATATCTACGATTATTTACGGAAGATAACAGCTATAAGATATAAAATATATATAGTAACTTCAATACCTCTCTCAAGATAGAGCATGAGATAATAAATGCCCAACTTGTCAAGAAAAAATTGAAAACCATCTGATCCCAATGCTTTAATAAACATATCTGCTAGTTGAAGTTGAGTGGAAACATATTGAGTAGCAATGGTGTCGGATTATAAATATTCACGAATAAAGTGACAGCCTATCTCGATATGTTTGGATCGTTCATAAAAAATTGGATTATCGATAATGTGTAAAGCGGACTGATTATCACAGTGTAATAGTATGGGCTGTGGTTGAGAAACTGTAAGATTAGCAAGTACCACGCAACCATATCAGTTCACTTGTAGTAGATGCCATAGAGCGATATTCTGATTCAGCAAAAGAACGGGAAACAATTTGTTGCTTTTTGGACTTCCAAGAAATAGGAGCAATACCAAGAAAAACCAAATATCTTGTAACTGAGCGTGTTGTGGGACAACTTGCCCAATCGGCATCGCAATATGCTTTGATAGAAAAATCACTAACTAAAGGAAAGAAAAGGCCCTAACTAGAAGAACTCTTTAAGCAGCGAAGAATGTGAAAAAGCAGCATCAAGATGTGGTTGACAAGGATTTTGCATAAATTGACTAAGAAGTTGAACTACATAAGAGATATCCGGCCGAGTAATTGTTAGATAAATGAGTCTTCCAATTAAACGACGAAACTGACCAGGATCTTTTAAAGGTTCACTATAATTTGCAGAAAGCTAATGTTGTTTACAACCCATCATACCAGTTTCCTTCAAGATATCAATAGTGTATTTACGTTGGCAGAGAGATATCCCTTGAGGAGAACGGGCAAGTTCTAAGCCTAGAAAGTACTTTAGATGACCAAGATTCTTTTACAGAGAAACGAGTATTAAGGAAATTCTTGAGTCTTTTGATCTACAAAATGTTATTCCCAACTATAACTATGTCATCCACATAAAGAAGTAGAGTAATAAAGGAGCTACCTCGAGTCATGGTAAATAGTGAATGATCATGTCTAGACTGAACAAAGCCAAAGTCTTGCAATGATGAAGAGAACTTTTCAAACCACTGGCACGGGGCTTGTTTTAAGCCGTACAAGGATTTATGGAGACGATAAACACAAGTATCTCCTGCTAAAAGATATCTTGGAGGGGGAGACATATAAACTTCTTCATGTAAATCACTATGAAGGAAAGCATTATTGACATCTAACTAATGTAATTCCCAATTTTTAGCTGCTGCAATAGCCAAAAGACACCGAACAGTTGTTAATTTGGCCACAGGAGCAAACATCTCATTGTAATCTAAGCCTTCTATCTGAGTATAACCTTGGGCCACTAAACGTGCTTTGTAACGCTCAACAGAACCGTCAGCTTTATATTTGATTTTATACACCCAACGAGAACCAGTTGATTTCTTACCATGAGGTAAGGGCACCAAACTCTATGTATGGTTTTTCTCTAGTGCTGAAATTTTTCGTTTCATAGCTTCACACCATTTTGGATCTTTGCCAGCTTGAGAAAAAGATTGAGGCTCACGAACCATAGAAATGTTAGAAAGAAATGCTTAATAAGATGGAACAAAACGAGAGTATGATAAATCACAAGTAATATCATAGTGTAATCAAACATACACAATAGGATATTTTGGTGAAGAAAACGAATTTATTATTTCATATAATAGAGGTCTATATTTATATACAAAAGTTAGACCTATAATAGGAAACTATATAACTCCTAATTA
>JAVXUL010000010.1:4328438-4339546 GCA_035590515.1 Trichilia minutiflora
GTGGGTATTTATAGAGGGGAGGGGCAATCTTCACCGTAGATCGAAATGGCCAGGGGATCGCCATGTGTCCCAGTCTATAAATGCCCCCCACTGATTGAGAAACCATCACGTCTCCCTAATAGTATTTTGACACGTGGCGTACCTCCAGCCTAACATTTAAAATCTGCCCAGGATTCGAGGAGCCACCTGCTCAGAGACAACTGTTGATAGTTGTCAATAACTGTTGACAGCTGTGAGATGACTCTTGATGGGGGGTATTTAATAAGGACGGAACGGAGACCCAGGCAGGACACATCACCAACAGTATAACAACCCCGTTAAAAGAAAGAGAAAAGACCCCGTTAAAAGAAAGAGAAAAAACCCCAGTGACTAAGAAGCTTCTACGACATGCCAGTCGTCTTAGTGGTTGACTACGCTATTAGCCAAACTGAATTCCCTAAGCCAGCTCTCCCCCTAGGACGATTCGTCTCAGGCATAATTTTTTGACGCGAGCTCTACAAGTCTTACACCAGAAACTGGGGGACTGGATGTTTGGGAAAAAATACTGGGGCAATACGTGGACACCCTGTCAGTGAGACACGTGACAGGAGGTCAGGTGTAATTCCAGGCAGTCCCCTTTTTAGGTACCCCCGACTCAGGTATTTCGTCGTCCCAGATGAAGTTTGCCCTAGGTAACCAGCATCCCAGGAGAATCACCGATGTTTCAAGAATTCCACCGTCTCAGGTGCCAAGAAGACAGGGGATCCTTTACAGGTTTTTCATGGTCATCAAATAGTGTCTCATGCATCTAGTAGTTGGAGCTCAAAGGCAATCCATCATCTCAGGAATCAGGACAGCTTCTCAGAGAAATTGCCCCAGGTCAAGATTTCTTTCACAACTGGTTTGCAGACAAATCCTGACCAGAGTACCAGTGGACACGTGCCCTCTCCCCACTCAAAAATGGGAATAATTATTGATAGCTGGCCTATTAAATGTACCTTTCCATCCTCTGATCACTTTCAGGTGATGGGACGGTGTCAGGCCTACAAAACCTACAGATGTGATAGCCCCGTTAATGAAATTTGGCTACACACTGTCCCATGTCAAACATCACATCACTCCTATTCTCTGATGCCAGTACCATATAAAATAACTTTTTTAATGGGTAAAGAAGAGAGATTTTTTGGGGACTCTAGGACTTTTGTTCACTTTTTTCTACACTTTGGGGGAGCTTTACAAAATCACTTTGGTACTTTGCATTTGAAAGAGATTCGACAACACCATTCTATTGGAAACACTTTCTGATAGCTCTAAGTTATTTTTGATGATTATATAGCATAATTAATCTTCTAATTTATATTGTTTTTGATAATGCCAAAATAAATAACAAGTAACCATTATGCATATATGTGATGATTCGAATGAATTTAATTGTTAAATGGACAAATATAAGTCACTTGCTCTTTTGAAAAGAATATATGTCTTTGTAGGTGAGAAAAAGTGAAGAAAGCGTCAAGAAAAGCTCACCAAGGCACCAACGTATTGATACGTTATTTAAACGTATCAACACATTTTAGTTATAGCTTAAAATCAAAGCCCGAGTTTTGGAACCCTTCACAAAAACCTATTAACACCTTTGGTTTATGCTCAAACGTTTCGGAACCTCCTCCCAAATGTATCAATACCCTGGATGGCTCTTCAAACGTATCAATATCCTGAAGCTTTGATCAAGCACCGTCTTCACAAACGTATTGATACCCCTGATAATTCTTCAAACGTATTGATACCCTGAGGCCAAGATCAAGCACCTTCATGATGAACTTCATCTTCTTTACGTCAAAGTGTTCTGATACAATGGAAAACGTATCGATACCTTCAGGTTGAAAATCTTCAAACGTATTAATACCCTGAGACATGTATCGACACCTTTGCAAAAATCAAGTCTGTAATGGTTAATTCATAGACATTAAATACCGCCATTAATGAAGATAAAAAGGATCGTTGTGAAGAATTTATTGCAGATATATAAACATCAATTTTTGAAGACAAGAAGAGCAAGCATTAACACAATGATCTGGGCAAGAAAATATTCTTTTGAAAATACCTTGTTGATTTTCTCATCTTTATTATATGTATTTAATTTTTAGTGAGTGAAGTTATTCATATTGAATACTTACTCTTCAAGAGAGTTATTGAAATTAATTCTTGTGAATTAATTGTGGGTTTTTCTTCACCTGTGACAAGAAGAATCATTGTATTGGGTTTCACTTCACCCGCTTCAAAGAAAGTCATTTTGTGAGGTTGCCCTTCATCCGTAAAAAAAGGAGTTGTGTTAGATTTTACTTGACCCGTTCAAATAAGTTGTTAGTGATGTTCGGTGTAAAAAAATTCAATCGAAAAGAATGAACGTAAACTCTCTGTCAAATCATTATAAAAACTAAATGTCTCATGTTTGTCATTGATTTATCATTTTAATATTCATTGCATTAGCATTAGCATTCATTTTCATTCAAAATTTTTTTAATTTTTAATTCACCCCTCTTAAAGCTTGTCAAGTGAGACTTCATCCTTTTCCAGCATCATAGGTACAAGGATGATTATTCATCCCAACGATAAACAGTTAAATAGGTTGTTAATTCATCCCAAAGCCCTTTTAATTTAGTATAATAGGCTGCCACGGTAAGTCCTTTTTGCTGGGTATGATATATTTCACTTTTCAACTCGTGAACACGTGTAGCATTTCCTTGCAAAAAACGTAAATCATTCCACATCTCAAAAGTCGTATCAGCATATGCAACACTATCATGTAATTCTGAAACCAAAGCATTAAAAATCCAAGAAATTACCATTGAATTGCATTTTTCCCATGCCTGTATTTCTTGTTGGTTTGCTTCGGGTTTGGATAAGGAGCCATCAACAAAACCCAACTTGTTTTTGGCTCGGAGAGCATTGATCATAGCGCACCTCCATGTTGGATAATTTTCACCTTTGAGAAGACAAGAAACGAGAACAGTTCCTGGATTATCAGAAGGATTTAGAAAATAAGGAGAAATAACATCATATTGTACGGATTGAGATGTTGAATTTGTAAAATTACTAGAGGATATTTCATCATCCATTTTTTTTTTATAAATATTAGAAACTATAGATCAAACTTCGTTCTGATATTATGAAAAAAAAAAAAAAAGAGAAAGAATAATTATATTGAATTTCTTGATTATTTACGTTATAAAAAAAGAGTATTTATACTCAAAGATGTGTAGAAAAAAGAAAGATAACTATATATATTTTAACCTTAAATTAAGAACGAAATTGCAACCTAATATCTACAGCTATTTATTGAAGGTAACAGTTATAAAATACAAAATATATATAATAACTTTCATGGGACCCAAGGATCTTCTATCCCAAGAAGCTTATGTCCAGCTTCTACAGCTCCTTTGGATTTGGTTCGTACAGTTTGGTCATGGAATACTGTGCGTTTCTATTTTATCCTTAATCACTTTAGAGCACAAACCATTTCTGTAACTTTAAGCACAGAAATCATAAACTGTAACCTATACCTGCAGCTTTTTTTCATTTATTGGTTACTTTCAGCTTGGGACCATAACAGTAGCTGCCCATGGTCATGAATCATTTACTTCTTCCTCACTTTTAGCACAGAAACCATGATTGTAACTGCCCATAGTCCAAAGCTCATTTTTTCTTTGTTTTTAATATTACATTCTAGTAGTCTTACAGTGACTCTTACCAACCATGGTGTGATTGAGATTTGAACTTCAAAAACTCTTGTAGCACCCCGCTCATAGACTTAAGATCACAAAGAAGTGTCTAAGATGCTATTTATTGGAGCAAACCGAAAAATGAATCCACAGAAAATTTCTTGAAGTTTAAGTGACATGGATTCAAGAGTGGATATCCCTTTACTTATAATGAGGAAAAAGAAAGAGATATCAGTAGGGTAACCTTAAAATCTTCATGGACCCGCCCGTCCGAATGCTGGTGGATACTAGTAGGACAAGGGGGAACAAAGGAATCTTTGATGGGGCAAAGGCAGTTTGGAGTCACTAATTCTCTTATATTAGATTGTATACATTTACAAATTTACATCCCTACTTGTTCATTGATTTCACTTGATAAATAAATAGTCAAAGACTGTTAATTAATTTTAATAAATACAATCATGTTAGATTTACTCAAAAAAGAAGGGAAGCTCGGGTTGAAGTTATTTACAGTTGTAGTCAACTTTATATTTCAACTAAGTTTTGTTAGATCTCCATAGTTATTGACAACAACTCTAAAGATTTGTGGATACTCGAAACGGGGGAGAGATGGGAATGATGGTAGTAAATGGAAGAGGTTACTCAGTTGTCACAATCATCAAACTTTGTGGTCAATTAAATGGTTTAACGTGACTTGCTGAAACATCAATGCTAGCATTATCAGACAGGCATGGCCAGATTTAGTATCCACTGCATTCATTTGCTCAAATCTTGACGTTTTAGGTCTGAATCCAACTTACCTTTCAGACATTAGCGAAAAACCTTTCCACTCTTCATTCTGCTGGAGAAGCAGTCTTTTCTGTGAGAACCAAATTTGTATGCAGCATTGAACCCCTTTCTTTTGTTAAATCCTATGCTATACATGCAGAATCTCCTAGCTAAATCTGTTCTTGAAACTTGAATCTCTTCTGGGTTTTGCCAGTTTGGATTTCATGATGCTGCTCGTAGATATTTACAAGTGGTCTTCTTTCAATTATCTGATAAATGATTGATGTATAGCTTAAACATTTTTGACAGAAAACGATGTCAAATAAAAAACCCACTTATATAGCATAAATCATTGATGAATTGATGAATTGATGCTTAAATGGGTAACATCATCACAGGTAAATTACAATTGCATCAATGATGAAACAAATCATAAATCATTGATGAATTAATACTTAAATGGGTAACATCATCACAGGTGAATTACAATTGCATCAATGATGAAACAAATTCTTAATTACATCCATTCCTTAACAAAATGAACCCAGATCCCCTTTTCAAAATAATATTATCAAACTCTTGCTGGCGTCATGCTTGATCTAAACACGGGCACCAATCTCACTTTCATTTTGAAGTAAATAGCTCACTACCAAGCGTAATTGTAGCAGTTCCTTCACCCATGACAGTTGTTAATGCCATCTCTTTCTCATCAATTCTTTCAAGCTCACTCATAACCATTTCCATCTTTGGTCGCCTATTCCCGGGAGAGCTCATGCATTGTAGAGTCAGCCTGATCAAGTCCCGCATTCCCTCTGTAGTGAAGGTTCCATCTAGCCGATGATCCACAAAGTTGTTTGAACTCAGTCGCGATCTCACCTTTAAAATGTTGAAGAAATCGAAGTCCATAGCAAACCTTTTATCACAACTTTAAAGAAACCTTGGACTAAACATTAGCAGAAATATAAAAATGCACAAGATTTTGGAAATTCTAATTGGAAGGACAGGTGAGTGGACTAGAAAAAGTAGACCGAATGGAAATTGTAATGGAGAAAATACTGGTAGACATGCATAACTTTCTGGCTTCAAGCACTGACAGAATCATCCTAAAGGAAAAATCATAGCGCATTATCTCACATACCCATTGAATTAAAGCTTCATAAGATCCCAAGGATTCAATAGTCGAAGCCTCCTGTCCAGTTACAAGCTCCAAAAGGAACACCCCAAAGCTGTAAACATCACTCGTTTCTGTGAAGATCCCTGACTCTTCTACCCTAGACATATGAGGTACAAGATTAAAACAATAGAAGTTGGAAGCTAATTTATTTCTAGCAGGAAGAAAAATGCAGTAAGAAGAAATTAATTTACTCTGGATCTCGGAAAACATTGACATTAGACATGCGGGATGGACCTGCTTCTTCTATCTTTTCAAGTAGTTTTGAGATTCCTGTGTCTGCAACCTTAGCAATGAAGTTCTCATCAACCAGAACGTTAGCTGTTTTGAAGTTCTTGTGTACCAATTGAGGTTTTAAACTATGCAAATGGCATAAACCTGCACTATTTAGAAACTTGAATCTGAATTCTTTACCAGTTCTCGACAATTCAACAAAATCTTTCATTAGATTTTGGCTTTACCTTTACTTGCCCCCAGAGCTATCGATAGCCTCTGCTTGAACTCTAGTTTGGTTGAAGACTCCCTCCGTTTATCTACCAGAATATGGACTGCGGTGAGATGAAATGCATCAAAGATGATGCAAAGCAAAATTTCCCAAGTGAGCCATACCGTATAGGTGATTACATATGCTGCCATTTGGTAAATATTCAAAGACTAGCATTTGATGTCCTCTCTCTTGGCAGTAACCTAAAAGAGTTACTAAATTGCGGTGCCGAATCTCTGATAAATATATTACCTGTCTGCCACAAAACTGTTAACTTCCTATTAAATAAGTTTAACATACAAAAATAAACCAAAGTAGAAAAAAATTTGAAAACTGATTCTTGTAGCCCGAGGGAATGTCTGGTATAATTGCTGAAACAAGAAGCGAAAGAGAGAAGATTTCTACTTTGCAATACACAGAGAATATAAAGTATAGTTATATCTTAGAACACTTATGTTCTACCTCTGCAGCAAATTCCTGTCGTGAAGAACCTATACGCCTTTTGATAGCAACAACTCTATCACGGAGCAAACCAGTATACACAGGACCAAAACTTCCATAGCCAATGAGACTACTTTCACTGAATTTATTCGTTGCTTGCTCCAATTCTTCTGTAGTGAACTGTCTTGCTCCTTGTGACACAAATGAAGGTTGGCCTGAGGCTGAACTGGGTCCTGCTCCTCTATTCCACCCAACTGTGATGTTGGAGAAGTAATCAATGAATATTTTAAACTTTAGATGTGACAAAATTCTTCATTCTTTATACAATGAAGCCTTACCTAATGCAGATGGATCTGAAGAACCTGTCTCGGAATTCTTTTTTGATAAGTTTTTACACTGTGACTTGCAGAACCACACAAGTCCGATAGCTATTGCTATGAAAGCAAGCACTCCTGCAGCACATCCAACTACAGTTACAATAGACTTTGACATGTGGGAAAACCTTTGTAATTGCGTCCCTTTTAACAAACTTGAACATTGAACCTGCAATGTAGAAGAGTCAAAGAGCTATCGATCTAAGTTTTACACAAGCTAAAAATTAGTAATTAGCAAAGTGTAAATAGCTCAAGCAAGAAATATGTAAACCACGACCAGATTTCAGATGCAGAAACTCAAGATTTGGATACCTGTGATGAAAACAACAGGTTAAATGGTCCTCATAATTGAATTTCTTATTTTTCACATTGACATTGGAACAACTGATGGTATTCAAGTACTCCTAGCTCCTGCAAAGTATTCAGAAATGCAGACTCGCTGATCTCAAGAATCCTCTTAGGAAAGAGATTTTTGGTAAGGTTCAATACTGCTGAAATAAGAACAACAACAGATCAGAAGACAACTCATTTGCTTTTCCAAGTACCCCACTTTGCTATCCAATATTGAATATCTCATCAAACTTACAACACTATGAGAAGCCTAGTCACCGAGAACATCCCTGTCCTTGTATTACTTGAAAAATTTTAGTGCCTCAAGACAGAAGGAAGGGAAAAAAAAATTTGATGCATGGCTAAAACTTGGAGTAATGTAAACAAGATGACAACTATTCACTCTCTTTTCATGTGTTGACATAATTGAAAATGAACACCATGTGGGAATCTCTCCAATATTAGAAAATCAATGCACCATGTGGATTGTTTTTACCAACTGTAAATCTGTTGATTTTACTCAGTAGATGTGGACATGCATGAAAATGACTTTTATTGGACGAGCACTGGAGAAGACATAATTATTGAAGGGGATCAAAAGAAAAGGTAGTTATCAGCCTATCAATTTCAAGTCTCTTCCCTGAATTCACTCTTCTTTATTTTTTGCCTCTTTTTTGTCATCTGATCTGGAAAGAAGAGAGGGTATACCTATTTTTGTATAAGAGATGGGTCTGTTTCGTCAGATGGGGGTCATGACAGCTGAGCTAACAAAAGACATTACGACAGCAATTTTTCATCAGGTGCTCAGTCTCCATGGCTGGATGTTCTTGTTTGTATTGCTTAGAATATTAGCTGCTTTGGAAAACTGAAGTACTTGAGTTTTCTTCTTCTCTTTTCCTTCTTGTGTATATTTTTATTTCTCATGCATATGGTTGAGCTGTGAACAAAGTGTGAGAAGTAGGGAAGGCTACCGAGCTGTAATGTAAATCTCTCTCTCTCTCTCTCTTTCTCATTTGTTGTGTTGTGGATTGGTCTGAAAAGCAAAAGCAGATTAGCGGAAAGGAGATTGTCTTGTTTTGCAGGTCTGTATAAACTAAATATAAGAGACTAATGTTAGATACAGATGTAGATTTCTCAAAAAGAATGTTGTTTGCATCTGTTGTCTTAGACTGAGGCAGCAAGCAAGTTGATTCCAAAAGATTGTTTTCCTTTAATTTCGTTGTTTTCATTTTTAGCTTAGAGACTTTTGTTATCTCCATTAAATGAACCTACCGTACCAAAACAATAAACAATAAAGAAAACATGGAATGAAAATGGATTCATAGCAATTTTATTTTTTAATCTTTGTTCATGAGATCTTCTGATTCAGGAGAATTTGGCATGTATCTGATTATTATATTTGCTAGGAATGAAAATGAGATCTTCTGCTTGGGGGACCATTTTAGCTTAGCTGTGATTAATTTCAATCAGGAACCAATCAAGCCCATATTAAGTTCTTCAGCAGTGGTCCTTCAAGTGATAACAAAGTACTCTCTAGCTATTTATGGCAGAAAGCCAGCAACTAGCCAGCCATGCATGCCAGAAGTTGAGCTTTTGACTTCTAGTATTTGTATGCAGAATGGTCATGTGGAAAACATTAGTTGATCAAAGAGAGGAAGCAAATATTTTTTTTAGAATGATAAATACCATATAATTTTAAAAAATTAGAAATACTCAAATTTTTTATTTTGTGATAAATACTCTCTAAAATTTAAAGCCGATAATAAATATCACCTATAATGTTATTATGTTAATTAATTTATTTTTTTACAATATAATTATCATTATATCTTTAATTTTTATAAAAATATGTTTCAAACTATAAGGTTAATATTAATTACTCTATAAAAGATTAAAAAACCTACACTGATTTACAAAAATATTTATTATTAGTTTCAAATTTAAGATATTTATCCAAAAAAATATTTATAATTTTTTAAAATTATAGAATATTTATCATTTTTCTTTTTATTTATTTATTTATTCAATTAATTACTAAATTTAACTATCCTGCATCATGCATTGTATGATTTCCTTATCACCAACTCAATGGTCCTTACCACGTCAAAATTTGCTTAAAAATTCTTCGTAAAGAATCAAAAGTATCGGTGTTGTTTGACATATGCCCTTTGCTCACCGACTCACTTTTACTTTTTTTTTTTTTTTTTTTTTCTTTAAATGATAAATTTTAAGCACTATTGTCTTTGCATTTTGTCCTGCATTCCAAGTGCATACAGTTTCAAAACTTTAAGCCAATTAGAATAGTCCAACGAGCATTAAAAGCAAATGATGATACTCTCTTATGACCGGTAAATATTTGCCCTATGTTTTCTGACAAAGATGTTACCTTAACTCGCATCATCATCACCAAGCATCCAGTGCCCATATTCGTTTTAGGCCACAAGTTTTTGGGTTTTAGGAGTTTCTTTAACGTCTTATACCAAACTTAAAAAACAAAGAAAATACGTGAAAAAATGGAAATCACTTCTCAGGAGCTAAAATGGGAAGACAAAATGCCACCTGTTTTTTTGTGGTTCATTGATCACCATTTCTTTGTTTTATACATAAGCGCAGTTTCCCCGTTTGGTGTTTCATGATTAACCCACATGACGGCAACTGAATAATCGTTCATTAGGATTCTTTTAGGTATCCTATTCACTGTTAACAGCAAGCAACATATAATATATTAATATAAATATATATAAATAATTCAAAGTGATTGTTGATTAGGATGATTTGCTTTGGAAGAGATGATGGTGATGCACTGATGCTTTCAGTTCAGGTTGCCTCGTAATGGCTTGTAAAGTATCTTTGTCTTCTACTTTTTTATCCATTTCCATCTCTATCTCCATTGCCAAATCATATCGTATCATATCTGTAAATCAAGTTTTGTCACAGTTGTAATTAGACGATATATTAGGACGGTGTTAATTATATTAAAGTGTTGATTAGGTTGTTTAATATTATTTTATTTATTTAAAAAGTCTTATATATATTATTTTTTATTTTTTTATTATACTATTTTTATATATTTTAGATAATTTAATTTTATTAGAAGTTTTTTATTATTAGAAATTGTATCTTATATATATTTTTTTATTTTGTTATTAATAAAGATAAGAATTCTTATTTAAAATTCTTTAGTTTTTATATGGTATTAGAATCATGAACGATGAAAAAAAAAAAAAGAGTTTCGAATTAGATAAGAAAATATTTAGTTCTTATACATCAAATTCGAATGACAATCCAGATAACTTAATTACATAATTTCAGTTAAAAGGTAAGAATTATAAAGAATCGACGTGAGTTATATGAACGGCATTACGAGTCAAGAAAAAATATAGTTTTATTGATGGATTTATTAAACAATAAGTATTATTCTTCGAAATTTGAAGATTGGTGGAATGTTAATTCTATGTTAATTTTTTGGGTATTTAACACCATTGAACCCATACTTCGTTCTATGATTTTTTATATGGTGAATGAAAGGATATGTGGGAGAATATTAAACAATGGTTCTTGATTAGGAAGTGAGCCACGAATACAGTAATTGAGATCGGATTTAGCAAATTATAGGCAAGATGACCAATCTATTGTTTCCTATTTTGAAAAACTCAAAATATTATGGGATAAAATGAACAGTTTGTTAGTGTATGCCCTAGAAACCATTCATGTTGTTGATTTCAAGGCTAATGATTTTGTATTAACTTTTATTTATCAATAAAAGAATTATTCTTTATTCATATATATTAGCTGTTTCCTTTATATTGGCATGCTCATATATAAAGAATGTATGTGAA
>JAVXUL010000010.1:4348643-4370082 GCA_035590515.1 Trichilia minutiflora
TAACTTTACAACTTCTTTTGGGTCACAATGTAATTATCTAAAAGATACAAATCAAAATCAAAGATATTTAATACTAAAGAACTTTATTGAAAAACCCTACAGATCCTTTGAAAAAAGGACCATCAATAAAAGACTTATATTTTTAGACACACATAAAGTTTATATTTAGTTTAATTTATAAGATAAATATAAGTCCACTAATTCTAACTTTAACAATGTGGGATAATTGACAATTACATTGTACGATTTTCTTATCACCAACTCAATGATTCTTTCCATGTCAAAGTTCGATTAACAACTACTTTGAAAAGAATTAAGAGGATCAATGCTATTTGACATATGCCCTTTTTGCTCCACCGTACATTCAATAGATGCTCACTTCTACTTAATAGCTAATATTTACCCATTATCGACTCATTTACTTTTATTACTTTACATGATAAGTTTAAGCAGTATTATCTTTTCCTTTTGTCCTGCATTCCAACTACATACACTTTCAAAGCTTTAAGCCAATCTGAAAAGTCCAATGAGCAGTAAAAGCAAATGATAATACTCTCTTATGATCAGGAAATATTTCTTAGTGATTGCCCTATACCCTCTGACAAAGATGTTACCTTAACTTGTACCATCACCGAACATTCAGCGCCCCTATTTGTTTTAGGCCACATGTTTTTGAGTTTTAGGAATCTCTTTGACTCTTTCACATCTGCTACCAAACTTAAAAGAAAATATGTGAAAAAATGGAAATCACATCTTGGGAGTTGGGAACAAAAATGGGAAGACCAAATACCACCTATTTTTTTGTAGTTCTTTTGTTTTTTTCGGCCCAAGTTGGCCCAAAAGGGTAGCCTAGTTTTCATGCATCGACATCCTATGGGCGTAATACTTATAAATGAAGGAAGTTACTAAATATACCCCTTGAAATTCTTTCCATACCAGTTTAATGGAAACGAGTGTCGTACGTTATTTGGTAAAAGGGATAATCAGTTTTGTTGAGGACAGTTCTATCCTAATAATGATTTGAAAAACAAAAGTACGGGGACAGTTCAGAGACGGCGATAAAGAATTCATTGAATTAGTTTTCACTTTTCACTAAAATTCTAGGGTTTTATTCGTTTCTACAAATTTTGTACCTTTCCTAGGGTGAAAACGTTAAACTCATTTGAATTTGCTGAAGACTAAGATCAGTGACTCGGACTGACCATGTACAGTGGGTCCAGCGATGGCGAGAGCCATGAGGCCGCGCAGAGAAAGATCCCGCCGGCTTCGTCCATGCTTTGGGTCCGAAATTTGCGTCGCTTCATTGGATCCGGCACCGGACTCGGATCCGAAGCTTTAATGGGTAACTTTCTAACCCACATTTTGAATTTGCTTTTCAATTTTCTTAATGTATGAATAAATTTGAATATTTTTGTTTGTTATTGTTTTAATTGGATTATTAGTGGAAATGTGTTTCGTTAGTGTGGTGAGAAATGTTTGTTCATTATAAGATTGCATTTGTTTATGGTGAAGATAAGTGAACCTCAAAAGTAATCGGCCGTATGGAGCTTTTATTTGATAAATGTGATCAATTAGCCATTATTGTTAAACTGCCAAAAACTTTTGGTAGAAAAAAATTAAAGAATTTAGGTATTTGGGTTTCTTATCTTCTTTTTTCCCCGTCATTATCTGTGGAATATCACAGTAAAGATTTTGTTTGTGCGTGTTGTTGGAGGGAGCTTTCTTTTTCCATTTTATCATTGTAAATTTGTTCGCTACTAAATGTCTGAGAAATATCTCCGGTAAGTTTTCCTGCTGGTATATGAATTCATGCATATGCATGGCTTATCATGTACTTCTTCGAAATTAATATGTATATGTATATATATATTTTTTTCTCCAGTTTTAAATGTTTCATTTATTTCCTCTGTTCCAGAGCTTGAGACAAAGAGAATTTTGCTGGATATATTTAGAGAGAAGCAACAAAAAAGTGCTGAAGGTGGCACAATACCCAGTTTCTACAAGAAGGCATGTGCAAGAATTTCTTGCTTCGGTACTTCACTATAAATGATTATATATTAGAATACTTGTTATGACACTTGGCTGTAACTACAAAACCCAATTTCAGAATTTGCATTAATTTTTTAAGTTTCGATTTTTGTTGTGATTTTGTTGTTGACTTATCTACCCTTATTATCCTGCAATATCCATTTCCCTTTTTTTTTTATTTCTGTTTTCTCTTTTATCAGAAACCTGAAGAAGGATCCATCAGTCATAGGGTCCAAAGACTAGCGAAATATCGATTTTTAAAGGTACCATTTTTAGGCCATACTTCTTTGACTGCTGATTGTTTTTAGTATTCGATCACTGAAACAATTTGTGGTCTGCCATAGTTGATGTTCTTTCTTAATTTTTGCAGAAGCAATCAGATCTTTTACTAAATGCTGATGATCTGGATGCAATGTGGGTTTGCTTGAGAGAAAATTGTGTGATTGATGATGCTACTGGTGCAGAAAAGGTACATATACTGTATCTTGTCATTTTAACCTGCTTCCCACTAGGTTACCAACAACTGACCTTTTATTGCTGATTGGAATTTTGATTGTAGTAAAACTTAGTTTTGCAATAATTACCTTCCTTTTGGGCCTCAGAGCCTCTTAAAGTTCTTAAGCAGTGTACAGTTTGTGGCAATGCTAACATTGCCTGACTTGTTATTGTGTAGATGAACTATGAAGATTTTTGCCACATTGCCTCTGTATGTACTGAGCAAATAGGCCCTAAGTGTAGACGGTTTTTCAGCCCGTCTAATTTTATGAAGTTTGAGAAAGATGAGTCTGGAAGAATTGCCATTTTGCCATTTTATCTGTATGTGATGCGTACGGTAGGTCTATGCTTTTGATATTGAATTCTCAGAATCCTGATTGCCATTTTCTTTGAGCAGTGATTATGTCTATAGAAGTCATGAAAATTATTCCTTCTCCCTTGTTTTTCCTTGGAAATCTGGGCTCTGCCTAGAGCTTACAGAAACTCTATTTCATTTGTCTATTTGTTCAATTTTCGTGATGACAAATTAACTTTTTAATTCTGCTAACTATTCACTTTTGCTCAGGTTTCGCTTACGCAAGCCAGAATTGATATGAGTGAACTTGATGAAGATTCTGATGGTTTTCTTCAATCTCAAGTATGGATTCTTTTTACTTTTTGACCTTTTAACATTAGATAATGGGGCATCACATTGATTGTTTATCACTATCTGCTTTGATTTCTGATTCAGTGACAACTTATCTTTGAATTTCTGTAGCACATGCAGACTATGATTGATTTTGTTTTTTACAGGAAATGGAGGCTTATATACGAGGCCTGATTCCTAGTCTGGCACAATTACGGGATATGCCAGCAGGCTTTGTTCAAATGTATTGTCGGATAGCTGCACACAAGTTCTTTTTCTTTTGCGATCCTCATAGACGAGGTTTGTGGGCTCTAAAGTTTTTAATTGCGACAAGGAAATGATACTGTGCATCATCTTAATCAGCAGACACCTTACTAATTTGCCTTCTTTGTATAATGTCAGTTGATGTTTTGTTGTTACCTGTTGTTTCTTGTGATTATCCCGTAATCTGTGTTCTCTTTAGATGTTCCCTGAAAAATAAATTATCAACTTTAATTAGAATAGGGCTCAAAAGAATTTTTAAAATAACTATTTCGATTTTCTGTACTTTTTCTTTTTAAGAGAATCGACTATCCAGACATTGAAATTCCATTGCTTGGAATTCATTGATGATTTGGTTGTTCAAAATTGCTGATAGTTAGTTTTGCTTACAGGAAAAGCCTGCATAAAGAAGGTGCTACTTAGTAACTGTCTCCAGGAACTAATGGAATTACACCAGGTAAATTTTAACTCAATGCTTTTGAAAGCCATCAATAAGTTGGTTTGCTACTCTTTTTATGTGATTGACAAGTGGCATTCTTGTGCATAAAAGTCTGCTTTCTGATTTTTAGAGCTGATGAAGAAGTTCAATGCATTGAATTGGATTGACAGTCTCCATAGATTTTGATCTGTTTGACTTTGGTTCTAAACTTTATTGATATTAGGAAAGTGAGGAAGAAGTCACTGACACTGAACAAGCTGAAAATTGGTTTTCTTTGACCTCTGCACAACGTGTATGCGGTAAGCACCATGGATTTTTCATGTTTCAAGGCATATTGTCTTGTGGTTGAAAATTTGATTCTTTATTTTTCAAGCTGTTCTATAATTATTTATCGGTTTTGCTTTGCATGTTAGGAGCTTGGTAGTTTAGTACTTAAATACTTAGTTATAGTGCATCTTCAATGTCTTTCATATTTTTTACTTTCCTAAATGCTAAGCTCTTGGAAAATATTATGGTTCTTTTAAAGAGCATATATCTAAGTTTTATTTGATCCTGATTATTTCTGCAGACATGTTTATTGCTCTCGATAAAGATGCGAATGGAACATTGAGCAAGCATGAACTTCGAGAATATGCGGATGGGACACTGACAGAGATTTTTATAGAGAGGGGTAAAACTCCTTCCATATGCTTCTTGAAGCGTACTACAATTTTCATGGCTGAATCATGCAATTGTTTACTCATTTGACAAGGAAGCACACTATGACATGTATGCCAGGAATCATGCACTTGTATCTAAGAAGCTTATTTGAGTTCTTTCTTAATATTATAGAGATGTCACCTTTTTTATTTAATCTTCTTTTTCTTTTTCAGTTTTATTAGAGTTCTCAAGTTTGTTTTTGTATTTGTTACTAATAGTATTTGATGAGCATGTTCGCCGTGGCAAAAGTGGCGGAGGAAATGCTAGGGAGATGGACTTCGACAGTTTTCTTGACTTTGTTCTGGCCCTTGAGAATAAAGACACTCCAGAAGGGTTAACATACTTATTCCGCTGTCTTGATCTTCAGGGACGGGGATACCTCACAACAGCTGATATCCACACACTTTTCAGGTTAGATTCTCTCAGCTTTCAAATCGAATTTTGGGCTTGAATCATGTTTGTCCATACTTTTTCTGTTAGCTTTATATACCTCACAAGCAATGCATGGAAGTAAAGAAGGGGAACATCTGGAAGCTGAGATGTTACCTGATACAATCTTCCTAGATAAAACTCTGTAGTTTCCTGCTTGCAGTGCTTAAGCAAGTTCTGCAAGTCTCATAATTCACAGGGACATGAATCAATGTATTAGACTTGGAAACCCAACAATATCTGCTGTAGTATTGGTTCTCAAGCTTTGACTTAGTTTTTGCCCTTCTCTGTCTCTAGTAAGACTAAGACACTCTTCAACTAGAACTGGAGGAAATTCTTATTTATTTTAACACTCAGCCTTTGTATCAACATAATATATCGTCAACTAAAAGAATTGCTTGTTACAACTTGTTGAACAGGGATGTACATCAGAAGTGGAATGAGGGTGGGAACTATGAATTATGTATTGAGGATGTAAGGGATGAAATATGGGATATGGTCAAGCCAGCTGACCCACTAAAGATAACACTGGCCGATCTGCTGGCTTGTAAACAGGGTGGCACTGTAGCTAGCATGCTCGTTGATGTGCGTGGCTTTTGGGCTCATGACAACAGAGAAAATCTTCTCCAGGAAGATGAGGAACCAGAAGAAGAATGAGAGGCGTGTGTATGATCTAAAGTTTATGCTTGTGCTAACACAGGACTTTGTGTGTTGAAGTTGATATATCGTGCGACAAACATCTAGTAATGCTTGTGCTAACACAGGACTGGTGTGTTGAAGTTGATATATCGTGCGACAAACATCTAGTAATTTGTATGCGTTCGCACTCCATATGTAGAAGAAATAGTAAAAATCGGAACAAAAAAAATGAGCTATTGATTATTTGATTAATCCCGTGCTATATGAAAACCATGGACATAAGAATGTTGAGGTAGCTGGTGGTCTAGGATGTTTTTAATTACACGAAGTTTTTTTTAGTAAATTTGTTTTTCGTTTTAATAAACGTTATCCAAGGAGTTAATTGACGGGGCAAACTCGCCAAAAACTGTTAAAAGATTTATGCAAACATCACTAGAACGCAAAAGGTGAAGGAAAATTGGGATGGAGAAGTTTAGTATATGTATCAATTCTTGCAGGCCTGTCAACGAATTGACATGGAAATGAAAAGCATAAGAAAATTTAGTTATTTCCCTTTAATGTCGTGATAATACAATTCTTGTACTTCATTAAATGTAAGTTCCAATGCAGTGCAGAACACTACATGTCAGACACAGGCACCTCCTGTTCTATCTGCAGATGAACACATTGCAGTGAAAAATCCTGTTTTACCCAAAGGCTATGAGAGTGAATGCTAAAAGATCGTGATGATGTCATTCTCCATCAAAAGCTGAGCAGAGTCTTCATCTTCTACTGCTCTTAGAAATTCCATCGCGGACGGTTCATAGTAAATCCTCCCCTGGCCCAAAATCTGCTTCAGTTCTGTTGAGCTTTACTTCTTCTAAGGGTAAAATGATTCTCTCAGTAGCTGAATGTTCGGCTACTTGGTTCTTTCTCCATGTAGCAACTCTGGGCTAAGAGGAAATCATAGCTCCATAAGACTTGGCTGAACTTCCAGATCAAGCGGAGCTATCACATAATCATAAATTCATAATCTATCTTGCAGTTAGGTTTATTTGGTATTGTCATTCTCCTGTTGTGCTTCGAATGCATAATAGCTTAAGCGTTTGACAAACACTAAATTTTCGCTCATATTTGACATTTTGATTTCATCCAACAACAATTGTGGCTTCAAAGTCATATCACTTCAATGCCAAACATACCCTTAGGCAGCTCAGTGAAATTCCTCGACTGGAAATGGAGATGGGAGTCCAAAACAGCCAGAAAGATGGATAGACATCTTATTCAACCGATATCTTATGCTGCCAATGAAGCACAAAAGAATGACCATTGGTGATAAAATAATTCTGTAGCACTTCAACTTTCTGTATTCAACCGTTGAACCATAAGTTTCCATGGTCAATTAAATCTCTGCAAAACATCTGAAGCATATTTCTCAAGCTGAAGTCATGACTTAGGATGAGCAACAAAGAGAAATATTTTCATACTTGAATAGGACACGAATACTTTTTTAAATGCAGAAGAAAAAAAAATGGACATGTAAACTTTACTGCTCATAACCAGGATAAAAAAAGAAATAATGACCTAAATCTGGTCCATTAAAGCAGTTAGGAAACCGCAGACAGATACTGAATGTTATCTGCAATATCAGCATATCCTATCTTGGTTCAGTGACTGTCAGTGATAAACTGTTTTCTACAAGATATGATGACATTTAATCCTAATATGTATGTGCTTCATTGAATCCCATGGTGTTTCTTAGTACTAATATGGGATCAGGTTAAGGCCTAAAAATTAACCCATTAACAAGTCTCCAAAAAAGTAAAAAGAAAGAAGATGAAGTAATAAGAAGCATGCGAGTAAACTAATTAAGTTTACTCCCACTGAAGAATACAAAATAAAAAATCTCAAGTGACAGAGATCTTTGCCAACCAAAAGGATGAAACTTGAGTTTTTGTCAGCTGAAGATTTTTGTCCGTAAACTAATTAAGGTGTATCTTCATTCGGCAGTTAACATAATCAGTCAAATTGTCTAAACAGGGCAGACAAAGAAGCTTTATTTGCATACAAATTATTTACCTTAATTCATGCCAGAACAAGTCAGTCTGGTTATGCAAGAAAAAAAGTAATCTTCAACATCAAGATGCCTTGGAGGTGCTTTGAACTTTCCTTCAAAGCGTGCAATGAAAAGTGAGGAGGCCACATGAACAATAATGGATGGATCTAGGTCCCCAAGAATAGATTCCAGCTCCCTTCGTATCCATGGTTCTATTCTCTGCAGTAATCTTTATCTCCAATAATTATTTCCTGACACATTATGAACAGTCAAAAATAAAAGAATTTATATCTTTTGAGAAATAAAATATAAGATGAAATTACGGAATGCCATCATAGACCTCCTCGATTGTAGAGGTAAATTAATATGGCCAGATGGTTAACTTGGAGTCTAGGAACACCAACATTAAGAAATTATCAAACTAATTTTGGTGAAGAAAAAATTTACAAAGATATTACAAATAAACTCATTTTTACTAAGGGAAAAGCAATGATACAAACATAATAAACTAAGTTAACTGTACCAGTCCAAGAAAACTCCTCAGAGATAAAGGAAGAACTTGCAACCATTGGCTATAAACACTGGAGAAAACCAAAAATAATATTAAAATTTTCTTTTTGGCCACACTCCAATTATAAGGCAGAAAACACTGAACTACCAGACAACTGAACTAATGGGCATTGATAGGAAACATGAAATCCCTCTGAAAAACACCGAAAGCCCGACAGCCATAGCTGAAAAGACCTATCATTGAACTTAACTTACTAAAATCTAACAGTAAAACATTTTCATTACAGATTTTTACCCATAGAAACCAATTAGCATTATTAATTAAACTCATTCTAATATAAGATGTAATTTTGAAATTAGTTAAATTTTTTGAGCCAATGCCATCAAAATTAATGCACCTGGCACCCCACCAGAGTTGTCTTTCAGCTACAGCATCATCAGGCACTGATCCCCAGTGTCCAAATGACCGTCGCCATGATAATGGGCATAGATCTTAACCTATCGCTGTAGTTTCATCTCTTGATCTTTGTATAATCCTGCATAAATTTAAAACACCATTAGAATTTAACTCATTATTAAAAATGTATGCACCAAGCTCATTCATTTATACACCTAACAAATATGTATATAAGAAGAGAACCATCATTTATCAGCATATCCAATAAGTTCATTTCTTCCTCTTCGTGAAAGAGAATGATGAGAGGTTCTCGACATGCGAGAATTTGTCTTACATTCTGGTAAAATGCAGACGACCACTTGCGTATGCATGCCATGAATTTCTCAGTGATAACAGAATAATCACAATTCCATTTCCGAAAAAAAAAAATTGAGGCAAAGAAAAATAGAATAAACTAGAGCCGACCTAGTTGCAGCTCTTGAGCCGGAGTGAGATTACGAAATTTTGGTTTTGTCTTGCCAAGAGGTGATATTACTGTCGCAAGAACTTTGAAGATGAGAGGTTGATTTTGTAGAATCATGAATGAAACTGTGCGTTGCAGAGAGGCGCTTTCGGTTCAAATTGCTTCATTTGCAGATGCATTTCAAACAGTAGGATGAGTACAAACTGTAAGCACCGCTGCTCTGTGATCGGTGAGGGATTCTAAGTATATAGGACACTTTGGCCCCGAATTGCCGGTGAAATTACTCTTGATACGAACTTCTCCCGTTCGCGCTTCTCGCGATTCAAGAGATAGGACGATATTCCATGAGAAGATGACTCCATCCGTTGGAGAGAAAAACGGAGTCGAATTATAATCGGCCGTACCATGCGGCTGCTGTATAACACCTTTTAATTGGCTGGCGTGGGTGATTGTTAAGAAGACGAAGAATATAGGGTCTTTTTCATAAAACAAGTATTTTTGGATCCCTCTATAGCAAATAAAATGGACTAATATTAGGATATTTTGGTATTTTTGCCCATTAACAATGCTTAAAACGGCAGCGTTTTGATACATAGAGCTCGAAAAGAGAGCGGGTTGTGATACGTGATTGATTCAGTATTTTCATCAGTTTAAAAAATTGAAATTGAAATTTCACTCTCAACGAAAACCAGTTGCACAGTCGCTCTACTGTATAATGGAAATCCCTAAGGATCAAATTACCATTCTTCTTGATCAAGGCCTCTACAACTCCGCTCAAATGCTCGTAATTTTATTCTTTCCTAATCTCTAATCAGCCTCGAATTAGTTTCAGATTAGCAGAAATTGAATTAACCAATTGTGGTTTCGTTTTCTTTTTTAATTGACTTGAATTAGGGTTGTTTTCTTGTATCATCTTCTGCTGTTAATGGAGAAACCTGTCCACAACTCAAGGCGGAGAATCTAGTCAGTGTTTCTAAGTTTTCTTGAATTTATGGTTCAGCATGTTACTTATGATTCCTTTTTAATTTCAAATCGCGTTATACATAATTAGTGTTTCTTATTGTTTAGTTTTAATATGTTGCTGCAGATTAGTCTTGGTGATTCCTTGTTTCGTGATAGAGAGTATCGCAGAGCAATAGTAAGAGCATCTATCTAGCATGCTTGAGCTTAATTAACTAGCCTTTTATTTCCTTCAAACTTTAACCGTGAATTCAAACTTGCTTTCTATTTATAATTTTTAAATAGACTGTACCTGATTGAATGGTTCAAAATAACGTGTGATTTAGATAATATAATTGTAATAATGCTAGATATACAAACTCTATACACAAACTTATTGTACAAACTAATGTGGCATTGTTTTATATGGCCATGTGACATGTGGCAACAAGATAACTGTGCCACGCCAGTTTGTATAAAAATAGCTTGTACAGGAGTTTGTATCCCTAATATTATTAATATAATTAATCTTGTATAGATGATGGATACATTTTATTTTTTATGAATTTTAGTGATATCTAATGTGAGTTGTGTCTTTTCAAATGGTCATCTTGTCAATGTTGGCTTACATTAACAGTTCTTTATTTCTGGCATGTTGATTGAGTCCAATGTTGGCATCCTTGATAGTATGTTGAAGGATGCTGCAGTGGCATACTTTGTACTCAAGTTTGTAATGTTGGAAAATGGCAATCATCTAATTTGCAGAACATATTGAATGGAGGATTTCAGAGAACTCATTCTACAATGTTGTAAATTTGTGCCTCTGATTAGTAACTTGCACATAAATTTTCCAGCATTTCATATGTAACAGATTCCAATATGTGTTTTGCATCATTTGCAATTCATGTGGGCTAACTTGTACAATCTCTCTCTCTATTGGTTCTGCTTCCTTTTCTTCTTGTTTGATGCAGCATATGTATAGGCAAGCGTTGCAATATTACAAGATTGTTCCCAAACAAAATTCAACAAGTTCTAGAAGTTCTTTGTCCACCTCAAATAGGTCTTCTTCTCCAAATTCTTTTAATGTTTCAGCAATTAATGAAAATGAGGTAGATTGAACTTGTTCCTTGGCACAACCTTTTCCTCCTTTTTTATTAATTTCTATTAAAATGATTATTTCTTAAGTTTTGTCACCTTTATCTTGGTTGCAGGTTAAGTACAAGATTGCATCATGCCATTTTGCACTAGGTGAAACGAAAGTGGCCCTTGTTGAGGTTTTGTTTCATCACTTTTCATTTCACTATTTATTTCTTCAGGTTATTTGCTGAAGTTGAGTTTAGTGCAGCATGTATAAGTGTACTAATGTTTTACATCAATATTCTTTTTATCACTCTCCCTCTCTCTTCTCGCCACTCTTCCTCTATCTATATGAAATTATAAATAGTGTTGAAGAGTCACATTTGATGTGAATGAAATTTAAAGCAAAGCCCTTGGCAAGTAGTAAAGTGCAGAGATATAACTGTTTTGTATCTTGAAGTTAGAGAATATGTTTTCTAAATCACAATTTCATTGCAATGGATAGATGATTGCTGATTTTGAATTTACAAGTGATACATCAACGAGATGAATTTCCTAATCATTTTAGGCTTATTGCTTATCAAAATAAGATTTATTTTTTTATTTTTCCTCCATTTAATCTGCTACAAGTTCAACACTATTGTTTTTTCAGATGGAGGGAACTCCTAGCAAAGCAAGAAATTTGCAGATGAGTCTATTAATGGCAAAACTCTATCGGAATTCTAAACATACTCGTGGGGCTGTCGCTTGTTATAAAGAGTGTTTAAGGTTCCTCTGTTCTTCCTATTTCTTATTCTTTCTTCTAATGGTTCTTATTCACGTTTCATCTCACGATTAATGCCTACATTGCAATTTTATGAATTTTTTGCATTAACTTGGTGATTTTTTCTTTCTGTTGCGGCCTCTTTTCTAGGCATTCTCCTTATGTCATTGAGGCCATCAATGCTTTAGCAGAATTGGGATCTACTGCTAAAGATATCATTTCTTTGTTTGCCCAGGTTTGTTGGTGAAAGGTTTAAAACATCTCCTCATAACTAATTAATCAATATAAGTATTACATGTTCCTATTCCATCTGGAACATTGTCTTGATGTGTGTTACAATACCTTTCTAAGTCCAGCTAAGATTTCATTGAGGTGTTATTGGATTCTCTAATCAGCTATATCTTCATGAGAGAGAGAGACAGAGAGAGAGAGAGAGAGAGTTGAAATGTTCATAGAATGATGATTTCATTCTAGATATATCTTTATGAACAGTAACCAAAACAAGTTAGTAGTTAATACATTAATGCATTAATTTTGCTGGCACTCAGAGAGAATGATTTAATTGTCTAGATTATGTGATTTTCTTCTCTATGAGCCAGTCAAATTAAGTAGTAACCACCATTACAATAATAGATTTGTGGGGGGGATTGGGTTAGGTGGGGGTGGGTGGGTGGGGATTTTCATTTTAGTTGCAAAATTGACTAATATCTTTTTTATTGGTAGAGAGCATGGCTTAAGCCTTCAAGTGGAGGTTATAGATTTGCGTGATTTTTTTTTGGAAGAGATTGAATTTTCATCCATTGACTTCTTGGTGCAATTATCCTTCATTCAGACTCCAAATAGAAGTGCAAGGGCCCCATTTGATCATATTGACTCAAGTCGCTGGCTACAAGTAAGTACAGTATCATAGCTAAAATTTCATCCAATGGAAACCACTTATTAGATTCATGGTCCTCTTTAGCTATTAGCATTGGTTGCTATTCGTTAGCATATTGCTTTCTTACACATCTTTGTACTGTTTTCAAGAATTGTATTGTTTACATACATTATCTGTATTCAGATGACTAGCTTTTCTCGGACAATATTGTTTATAGTTTTAATTTTCTGAGCAGCGTTATGTTGAGGCCCAGTGTTGCATTGCTTCAAATGATTACAAAGGTAAAATATTCTGTTTTGGAGTGTTCTTATTCTGTTTGGGCTTTTGTGTGTATTTCTGTGAATAAGTTTTGTACCATTCTAGATTTATT
This sequence comes from Trichilia minutiflora, assembly GCA_035590515.1. Taxonomy (NCBI): domain Eukaryota; kingdom Viridiplantae; phylum Streptophyta; class Magnoliopsida; order Sapindales; family Meliaceae; genus Trichilia; species Trichilia minutiflora. The sequence continues at coordinate 4,361,690 of JAVXUL010000010.1, forward strand.
TATTTTCTCATTATCATTTAAATCCCATTAAAAACAAGGATAGCTGGAATAGATGTGTTCCTAAACCTCACATTCAGATCACTCTTGGCACAATTTCATAAATAAAAGTTGGAAATTTTTCTGTTCATCTCTTAATCTGTAAACTAGGTGTATATCTTGCATAATACATTCCAATATCTTGTATGAAATCATGAACCTTAGATAGCAACTTTTGTGTTTACTGTGTGAGTTTCTTCTATATGAGCTTTTCTGCATTGTAGTTTCTGTGACAGAAGTTATTAGTTCTGAGCTTTTCCCTCCTATGTCTGCTTTAGCAACTATTAAGTATCATGCACTTATTATTTGATCCTTCCCTATATTGACAGGTGGTTTGGAACTCTTTGCAGAGGTTTTGCAACGTTTTCCTAATAATGTACACATATTGCTCGAAATGGCAAAGGTTAGAAATGGCTGTACTTAGATGAATTTAAGCTAGTAAGATGTGCATGATTATTATCATTCTGATCTTTTTGATCTGGATAAAGTTTATTGTTTTGATTGTTTTTCTGTCTAACTAACAAACGATTAAATTTGTTAAGGTTGAAGCCATTATTGGAAAGAACGATGAGGCCATAACAAACTTTGAAAAGGTGATGAGAAGTTTTTGCTAATTATACCCTGGAATTATGCATAATTTGCATAAAAGACCCACCGAAAATAACATGCTAATATAATTAAATTTCATGGTCTTTACAGGTTCGGTCAATTGATCCTTATATAGTGACTTACATGGATGAGTATGCAATGCTTCTAAAGATGAAGTGTGATCATCCCAAGCTAAGTAAGCTAGTGCACGATTTGCTGAATATTGATCCTTCAAGGCCAGAAGTTTTTGTAGCCTTATCTGTGCTTTGGGAAATGAAAGGTGATAGTGGAGCGTTGTCTTATGTTGATAAGGTTAGTTACTTTCTTATAGAAAAATAGTAATCAGTTAAATTCTATGATTTGGCAGTCAAGTTTATTATTCCTATATTTATAGGACCCGTGACATAACTTTTTCTTTCTTTTCTCAATTAGAGCATCCGAATTGACGAGAGGCACATACCAGGATATATTATGAAGGTATTCACATAGTTTAACTCCTGATTGATGGGGATTACTTTGGTTGACACCTTTTTTTCAATTATTTTGGACAGCCATGGAGAATTGTACACAACAAATTTGAGTTTCATACTAGTTCTCAATATCAGAAATCTAATTTTCTTGGTTTCTTTAGGGTAATCTATTCTTATCTATGAAGCGTCCAGAAGCAGCTGTAATTGCCTTCCGAGGAGCTCAAGAATTGAGATCTGATCTTCGTTCATATCAAGGTGCTTTTGCTAGGGAAAGAAAATGATACTAGCCATCCTATTTGAGCTGCATCGCATGCTTCTGATTTATGCCTTCTACTAATATATTTATTATGAGAAAGAATGATAAGAAACACCGTACAATTTCAGGTTTGGTTCATTCTTATTTGGCATGCAATAAAGTCAAAGAGGCTCTCCATGCAGCCAGGGAGGCAATGAAGGCCATGCCTCAGTCTGCAAAGGCTTTAAAGTTAGTTGGGGATGTCCATGCAAGTAATGCTAGTGGTAGAGAGAAGGTAAACTGTAGTTATCATTGTACCATCAACTTGAGTTGAAATTGCCTCCTAACCTAGGATGCAAGGTTTTAATTCCATTCAATTTGTAACAGGCGAAAAAGTTCTATGAGTCTGCATTGAGGCTGGAACCCGGTTACCTAGGAGCTGCCTTAGCGTTGGCCGAACTCCATGTCATTGAGGGCCGCAATGGAGATGCTGTCTCTCTGCTTGAGCGATATCTCAAGGATTGGGCTGATGACTCCCTTCATGTCAAGTTGGCTCAAGTATTTGCGGCCACAAATATGCTGCAAGAGGCTTTGTCACATTATGAAGCTGCTTTGAGGTGAAATCCTGTTAAAGCTATTCTGCAACTTTATTTCTTTTATTCCAAGAATATGACCGAAAATGCCCCTTATTCATGTCATCAATGTCATGTTTAATGCGTGTTGCAGAATAAACTCACAGAATGAAGCTGCAAAGAAAGGGTTAGAGCGCCTGGAGAAGCAGATGAAGGGAGTGGATCCTGATGCCCCTGAAGAAGATGAAGAGAATGAGGTCGAGGATGCTGATGGAGATCAGGAGGAGACTGAGCTCTTGTGATGTTTCCATAAGAGGAATCTTTTTTATGGTTTTAAGATGGAAAATTAAGAGAATTCATAGGCTGTCCTTGGAAGAAACACTGTGCCATGCTACCCTGATCATAACTTTTGATCAGCTGTTAAATGTTCTTTTTAAAGGGATCATAAATGTGAATAAGATTTGTTGTGAAGGATGGAATAAGATTTTCTCGGTGCAAATTCTTGTACTTAGAAGAATATTGCTAGGATAAAAAGGAAAAATCTGTTGTCATCATCTCTCAACTATAGGGGTTGCATTGCGAGTAGCATAGTTGCATTCACACAATGCTGTAATGTTTTGTATGTTGACTTCTAATCCAAGGAAAATGTTGGCTCCACGTTCAACCAATACATTTTTGTATCATGCATTAATGTTCCCTAATTGATGAATACATCGGAACAGAGGTTTATAATTGAAGATAACTCTGAAAATCCGACTTAATTCGTGTTAAGTTCACTTGGAAAATGCGATGGTCGGTGCAGAACGTGGCAGTTTTATTTAACGAGAATAATATTCTACAACCGAAAAGAAATGTTGTAGTATGAATTCATACGTACATGTAATGTATATATACAAAAAGTAAACTACAATAAAAAAACTTCTCATGCCCAGGCTTCAAAGAATCGGGTAGCTGCCAAGCCTATTTGGGGGTTTCGAGGTGGCTACTGCTACCTGGTTTAGCATAGGAATGTCAGACTTTTCTAAATAGACACTACAAAGCCTCTGAAGTGCCATAATCTCATCTTCCAAAAGACGGCATTTCGACTGCCATGGACAAGTGGGAGCTTAATCACTCGTACACATTCTCCATATTATACGTTAAAAGGCTTCCTGGGAATTGGTTTTCGGTTCTCCAAAGATTGCAATCTTTGTTTGAGATGAAAAACTTCAACCTGCAAGGCAGATAATAAGGATGGACACAAAAATTATGCATAATGTGATGATGTCTGTGGAGGAGGAATCTTATGAAGTTACAGATTATCTTTTCATCGAGCACATATTTTGAGTGAAGTCAACTCAGTTTTGCTTAAGTGGCAAGGAACTACAAATTATATGATTTCACCACAAGAAGTTCATCGTCAGTGAGGAACTCTTTGTGCATATGTGCATATGACACTGAAAAGATAGCAGAATGCTTTAATATTTGTTAGTAGTGACATTTGAATTTTTTGATTACGAATTAGCTTCAAAGGTGTACCTGTAGTTGGAATGTTCTTGCTCTTTCCCCAGCAAGGACACCTCTAGTTGAGTGCAGCTCCTGGAACCAACATCAAATCAGCCAATCAAAAATACCGGCTCATCAAGAAACGATTCATATACGGGTTGTGAGTTATGTGATTATACATAAGCAATTTACCTTCTGTGTGTCATCCAAAACTGCCTTTAGAAAAGCCACGTCATGCTCAAGCCTTACATTGTCGGAGTGCACAATATTCGATAAGCTGCTTGCCTCTTCTTGAGCCAGTTCTAAACCAGCCAGTTTTTCTTTTAGTAATTCCATCTCCTTCGATGTGTCTACCAATTTTTTCTCAATCTCCTGTCTGCTCTTGAGAACAGTAGACAAATTTTTCTCTGCAGCTTCTCTGTTTGCTAATGCACCTGCCAACTGTCCTTCCAAAATTCCATTCTTTCTTATCAAAGCAGCCATCTTTTTCTCATAAAACTGATACATGCTTGGAGCAGATAGCGCTCCTGATTTACTATCATTTTCTTGGAATATTAAATCATCATTATCGACAGGAAATTTTCCAATTCCTCGGCCAGGAGGATTCAAATTTTCAGATTCAAATGCAGATGCATCATCCATATTGATTTTGCCTCCACTAAAGTTACTCTGAGCTCCCAAAATGATTGGATTGATTCTGTTTTCAGTTATCTGAAATCAACAGCAGAATATTATGTTAACAAACGGCAATGGATATTCTCTCCTTAAAATTGTATCTTTGTAATGCTAGGACTTGCAGTATGTTTCTGCTTACTAATGACAAATCCATATATTACAATATGTTTCAGCTTACAAATAATATGGTACTCTAGTGTCCCTATCATGCAGTGCAGTTGTAGAGAGAACCAACCACCACATGGATCACATAACATCAAGAAACATTAGGTGTTTGAACTTGCAAAGGTGAGTCATATAATGGGTAGAATATCCCCAACTAGTCAATTTCCAAAGCAGCCAAAAACAGTCAACAAAAATATATAACCAATTACCAAAACTTAACTTTATCCTATCTATAAACAAAACCGATCTTTCATTCTTACCAACCATTAGATAATCACGATTGCAGACAGTACATTAATCGTAACTTCTAAAGTGTACCTGCAAAGAGGAAGTTTCATCCTGTGAACCCTTTACCATCTTAACAGCTATGCCATATTCTTCCTCATCTTGAAATTGCTTGCAAAGTGAGACATTTCCAGAAACAGGGTTTGGACCGGCAAGTGAGAATTCTGACAAAGATTTCCTACCAGAAACATGCTGTTCAATAGCAGATGCTAGGTTTTGTCTTGCAACAGAATCAACTGAACGCTGGGAAGAACCATTACTGAGTTGACTAGTGACGCCTGTGGATAACGCACTTTTTTCAAACAGCAACTGGCCTGGACCTTTAGCATTAAGAGTGGATCGCTGGCCCATAGATGATTCATTCTTTTCTATGGTCAGTGCTTCAACCTGAAAATTGGCATAAGAAGAGATTGAACAATTTTTTAGACGAATCAACTATTGCACATATATATGAATTCAATGGCCAACCTGATTTGATGGTTCCCTTTTTGATCCTCCAAATGCAACAAGAATATCCTTTTCCTTGTGCTGCACAAGCACTAGGCTAAATCCCTGAGACCACAGAACCATCGTTTAAACAGTAATAACAAATCATAACAATAAAGAAAGCATTTCCATCCAAACCAAGAATAATGTCAACAGACAGCAAAAGAATTTAAAAGGATATTTTATAATCAAATAATAGAAAGTCAGAACTATAATTCTAAGCAGCATTCAATCACCATAGAAAACTCTTTCTTGGCTTTTGTAGTACAACTTCTCATACAAAAATTAAAGGCAGGCAACAATTGGCCCACATTGAGCATCGACATTAAAGACTGATAGAAACCAATCTGGCCATAAGCCAAAAACTATATGCAAACCAGATTCTAGTTGAAGAAGTTTCATAAAAGATCAAATTATGTTAAACTTAGTCAATTATTGCTCATGTCTGCCAGAAATTTGTGGAGTAGATCATGTATGGACTACTGCACCCGGATCCAAACTTTGTCCCATTATGTTGGTAATAGAGAAATATGGTAATATACTTCACATTTCAAAGGTTTAACCCAACTACAAAGATTTCTCAAAGATTTCAAGTTTGAGAATTTTTGAGCCCAACGCTCAAGTAACTAGGTTTTGCACAGTGGTGATGTGGATTTAAGTGTCACTACTAGCCTTGGTGCCCTGCAACCAAAAATTAACTTTCAGATTCAAAGCCTAACCAAAGATTAAGTGAACATTTACAATATACGAAAGGAAGAAAATAGATATGGTTTCGTAGTTGAAAGTGGGAGGTCTTGAGGATTTACAGCCAGAAAAGTAGTTCATAGTCATCATCTGAAACAGAGATATCAGAAATGTCATGGGCGAAAAATTTAAAAGTGGCTTACCTTGTTGGCAGTAATGGAAGATGGAGGTGAAGTAATGGCCACAGACCATTCCACTTTTAGAACATCAAAGATCAAAGTCTCTGGATGCCCTGAAAAAGAAGAGGGGTTTGGAAGCACACAGGAAGTGTAAAGTTAAAAAAGGAGATATGAATTCAAATCCATTGAAATATATAACTAAAAAAAGGCTAAAACATCAGAAAGATCAGATTATGCATCCACAAGCAATTGATGTGTATGCTAGAATCCACATGGTATGCAGAAGCTTGAAGGTTATCTGTTTTGTCAAATTAGTATGACAAGTTTAAACAATTCAAAATCGCAACAAGAAAGAAAATAATACAAGTAATGAATATGTTTCTTCAATATATGTGACATGTAAAGGATTAAAATAGTCCCAGTATAAGCTAGCATACCTTTTTTTCTGCTTCCACCCCCTGCTATATACCATTTAGTTCCACATAGAACTCCACAGCAACCAGCTCTGGGTGAAGGATGGAAACCTCGGACCTTTATTCTAGACCATACCATCTGAGTGACAAATAAAGCAAGTCAATTACCAGCTTAAAAATGTTTAATTTGTATCTTTGACTTAATGGAACTATTTGGCTAATTGATTCAGTAACACAGACACAATAAGATGAACAAGTTCTCACATACCGTCTCGAAGTCAAGTGAATACAAATCATTCAATGTCTTGGATTTTGACACTCCTCCAAATATAAAAAGACTCTTGTCATCATAAAGTGCTGCCACATGGTAGGATCTCGGTGATGGAGCAGTCCCTCTGTAAGGAATAACATAAAATTGATAATTGATAGTTTCTAAAGAGGAAACCATACTAAGAAAATGGTATGTGAAGAAATAAGATGCATAATCCTTTGTCGGCAAAGCAATGTTGACTAGTAGGTTGAAGAATTTTAAAAAGAACAATATTTCACTCACGTGCAGTGAAGAGGGAGCCATGTCAAAGACTTTAGATCAAACATATATAAATCGTTTAGTTTTCTCCTTTTAGCATCTTCACCCCCAAATAAAATTAAAACAGAGCTTGCTCTGACCACAGTGTGCCCACTTCTAGCAACCTGTAATGCATAAAGTTTTTAGTCAGGGTTGTGTATGTATTATAGAGCTCAATCTGCTGAATTACTCATGTCTACATAAAAGCAATCTGGTGAATTATACACATGCTCACAAATATTTTACTCACACAATATACATATACATCATTGGTCTCATCCAAGATATACATTGCAAACTAAATTTGAAACTTCTACTCTGCCAATAACTTTCTTAAGTCATATTTCACCAAACCTAACCCTACCAACCACAGAGAACTTTATTTTAGAGTTTTACTTTGAATTTCTTTGTAAACTGTGAGCATGTATGCAATAGGTAGGTATTGATATTTAATCCTTAAAATATTTGTTATCTGCGTAGAGCAAAGGGGCCTATTCCAATGATGAAGTTGCAGGAGGTCCAGAGAATGTATACTAGGAATGTAACTGTGAATGCACACAACCTAACATACAATTTGCATATGTACTAATTTATAAGAAAATACCGGTACATCGCCCTTTGCTTCCACAAGCGACCAACACTCTGTCTCAGTGTCAAATGTCCAAACTAACAAAAAATTGTAAAAAAAAGAATCAGAATCATTTCATGTCATGATGACAAATGAGAATAAACAAAGAGATCCAACCTGAAACTCTGTCACTCCCAGAATCAGTTTTTCCTCCAACAAGGAGTACCTTTTTACCCCAAGAAACCTAGAAGTAAAGTGTCATAAGAGAACTTTCAGCATGCATCTAGTCTCAATGCTTTGATGGTCCACATTGCACAGGAAACATCACCTCAGCTCAAATAACTACATGTTATATTTGAAGCAGCAAAATGAAACATAGTGTGCACATGACCCTCAAACAGGACATCAGAATTCTATACGCTCCATAATGGCAAATCATTTGCTACTTTGATTTCCAAATTTGGAATGAGATTTCTAAAGTTATATAACATTCTCCTCTATTATTCCTCTCTAACTATTTTCTTCATCTTGCTCTAAACAAGAAGGATTAAAGATTATAATTATTACATTGATAAAAAATGAAGTTCATGGTTGTCAGATAATTAGATCCTAGATTATTGAGCTAAATCATGAATTATGCAGGAAAAAACAGTGGCAAGTAGCTTAGGGAAACTAAGGTCATGTCTTACTTAAGAATGCAATGGATAAAAGAATTATATACCAGACTATGTCCCCCGCATGCAGGGATCTTTAGAGGCAGACTGCTTGGTGACAGGTAAAGTTTTGATGATGCCGCAGCCCAGGAAAATCTATCAAAGTTAAGCACCTTACCAGAAGAATAGAAGGAATTAGAGTAGCTTTAACTAAAGCTTGTCAAAAAAGTAGTCACATTATTTTAAGACAACTCATTTCACAGTTGTGTCACTAAACATAGTCATACCTGCACATCATCCAACAATCCATTTCCAGATTCACCACCAACCA
>JAVXUL010000010.1:4375850-4394595 GCA_035590515.1 Trichilia minutiflora
CTTTCGAACATGGGTAAAATCGTCCAAAAAACAAATTTTTGGATATTTTCGTTAACATTTTTTCAATGTGGTTATTTTGATAAATTGGATAGAAAATATGGTTATTTTCGTGTTTTTCCCCTTTTCTTTTCTTTTTTTTTTTAAATCTTTTTTATTTATTTTAAATATTTCTATAATTGACAGGTTAGGAGGAAGTAGTATTAGTGTATTACTCGTGTCTGTGAAGTCTAGTAGTTAGGAGCTGTAGTATCAGACGGAAGGTAAAGAGGCGTACGTTAGCATTGGTTGTTAGATATCAGTATAAAAATTTTTCCGCGGGGCATTTACTGATTGATTCTAAATTACGCCAGCGAGCGAAGAGTCCGAATGGATGATTACGTAAATGCAGGAGGAAGTGAATTGACCGTTGAGGAACGCCAGGGGTGTCTATTTCTATAAATTCATTAAGCGAGGTCAGATGTGGGCCATTGATGAATGCTTGGAACTTGGGCTCTGGGCTTCTGCAAGCCCCTCAAATCTCCCAAGTTTGATAAAGTTCGTGAGTGTCGAAAGCTGGTGATTATGATACTTTCTTCGCACGCATTACAATAACAGCGTAACATTTAAATTGACCAGCATTTTGTGTCTAACATAAATTATTCTTTTTTTTAAATTAAAAAATATATATTTATTTTTAAAATTAAATAATTTTACTGCTACAATAATCGCATCTTCAAAGCCATACGCTTTATACCAAACTAAAGATCAATTGGCAATGCTTTTAATTGTATTTAATTATATAAAATAAAAAAGATATATCTAATTAAATTTTAAGTATCTTATTTTTTTCGATACTCTTTATATCCACATATTGTAAATATAATTTATTATTTTAATTGGCCTTTAACTTTTATTTATTTTAAATTTTTTATTTTAAATTATAAATTAAATGAATAATGTTTTCTTCTTCAACAAATTTAAAATAGTTTTAAAATGTGTTTAAACTTAGTGACTGAACAATAAAAATATAGTTAACATAAAGCTTGAATCAACTATGATATTAGAACAATTGAGAATATTAGAGTTTAAAGAAGTGAAAGCTTGTGGTCCATGAACCCATTAGCAACAAAATGAACAGTCAAAAACTATGTATTGTTACAAAATGATTGGTAAGTAAGCCCATGCATCAGAATCGACCAATTTTTTCCTTTCTCACCACTAGAATAATTCTAAGAAAATCGTTCCATAAACTTCGTAAGAACAATCATAATTCCCAATTTTGGTTTAAAAACCATTTCATCATCTTCTTGCATTAACCTGAACTCCTCCAGGCCATTTGTTTTAGGATAATATATAGTAACTGACTAAACATACAATATATAAAATCGTACCCAGTATTATATTTTGATTTATTGTTTGGATTTCTGAAAATTTATTTATAAAATAAAATAACTCTTAATTAATTTATTTATCCTTGATAATAGTTATTTAGATTTATTTAATTTTTGCCAAGAAATTTCATATTCCATATATGTATTTTTGTGGCATATATAAACAAAAAAGACAATTTTATTAATGAGCAGACAATAACATATAGACGATATTACCAAAAGGATAACATACACGATATAGTACTAGTACGTAGACTGCGGAGGAAAACTATAATCAAGACATCCGACACCTATATTTTCTCTCTGTCTCTATGTATTATTATATTATATGTATGCGCAACCAGTAGGTAAGCCGCATGTTTATTAATTTTATTAACTTATGCCCGATGTGCAAAAAGTTGATTAATTAATTAGACCCATAATGCTCCAACCCTTTTGAGCATTGGGATCAAAGACCGACTGAGATGAAGACTCATGACCTGGTTGACTCCGCCCACCAGTTCACCGCCGATGAACACTGATGGCACGGTGGGGTTGCAACCGAGTCTCGAAAGAGCCTGCTCGATTTCACGACCACCCGGCATCTCATCCAGCTCGTGGACAGCGGGGTTCACCCCAAAATCACAAAAGAGAGTCTTGATGGTGTGGCTCATGCAGCATGAGCTCTTGCTGAAGATAACCACAGGCCTCTCGGATGCCATTTTAGTAACTCTATCCATTGCGATATTAAAAATGAATAACTGAAGCTTCAAATTCTGGTTATAAGCAATGCTCAAACAGGAGAAGTGATAGCGAGAAAATGAGAGTTGCAAGTGGCTGATAATGAGAAGTACTCGAGGTTTTTTGCCCTGAGAGATGCGGTTGAGCTTCCTGTGGGAATTGATATATATAGGTATTTGGGAGGTGATCAATACGAAGTATGAACTGTCTGGCAGGTTTGGTGGTGTGAATTTAAAAAACGAGAATGTTCTGTTAGATATTTCAGTCGGTTTCGAATTTTTCTTCTTGATCATTAGTTAATGAAAAGTGATTGAAGTGCTGCGCAGAAACGAATCTATGCAATACGGAAGATATAGAGCTAGATATTGGTCCTATGTACGGCTTCACACATTACTATCATCTTGATGACAATTGCATGCCTTTGTATGCAGCATATTGATTTTCATTTCCTTGTCCCAGACCCAGTCCCAGGGTGACAAATGGATCCTATCCACGGTAGATCTGATCCATATCGGGCATTAATTTTTGCACCATATGATAGAGAGAGATGGATTGGATATTGGATATTGGTTTTCGTTCAATCGATAAAACCCGAAACTTCTCAACCATGCCATTTGGTTATTTCTGTTGGCATAGTGAATGTATTTCTTCTTCCTCCTGTAGCTATCTTGGAGGCATCTGCTGAGATGGAGACATAACAAGAGATATCCAATAAAGAAATTACTTTTTGGACGTAATCAGATTCTCGTCCAACTCAAGAAAACGAAACAGACAGATAGATAGAAAGATAACCAAGAAAGAAGTTAAAATTTTATAGGTTATTATCATTTTGTCAAAATTTGAATTCGAATTATTTTGTACAATGAATTATTATAAAATTAAATAAATAATTTATATTCTTAATGAATGGTTCAATTATTTTTTTTATATAGAGAAAATTTTTACATCAAGTCATCATCAATGTGTTTATTTGTATAGAGGACCGACGTAATCCTTTAAGGATAGGACTATACAGATCATTTAGCAGTTATCCTAAATCTCGGAATACGTGCACAAAGATCACACTTAATGATATTAAATATAGATAAAATCCTTGATTTGACTTTCTTGACATATGACGCTTTATTATAGAAAATCCTGGCGTGAGAATCAAATATGAGGCCCAAAAAGAGCACAAATTCATCCCCCATCATCAAGGCACCCCTAGAGAGTTTGAATGGTTCAATTGTCATGCTGGAATCCATCATATGTCTTTTTATTGTATGCATATTCATCAACGAATTGAAGACAATTAATTTGCAACTTTATAGCTAAATTGCGTTTGTCTTAACCAAAATTCACTTGGTTCAATTCAATGTTCCAATTTTTTTCAAGAAACGTTGCTCGATTTTTTTAATTGTTGGTCCTATTAAATGTTTTTATAGCCTTTTTTTTTCTCTTTTATTTATTTTTTAATTACTAAATGCTTTGTTCATTGGAGATATTATATATATATAATTGTTTGGAATTATAGCGTGGTAATTTTTAAACCATAGTATAAAAGTTATAGATATCAAGAATTAATGTAAAAATATGTAAATTTTACTAAAAAATTAGTATTATTAAATATTTTTTATTAATTTTACTTTTAAAATACAACCAAAGGTGTCTTTGCTCTCTTTTTTCGATTATTATTTAGTGGTTAACTTAACCTTTATGGAAAGACGTTCTTCATTTAGATAATTGAAACACGAGATATGGAACTGTTAATAATCTCAAAACCCTAAGTTAATGTCGATATTTATCTTGATCTCTACTGATCATTAGTCTTAAATTGAGTATTTAAGTTACGATCTATAAAGTTTTTCACAAAATCAGTCAGTTATTTTTTTATTTTAATTTTATTATTTATGGGAAAGCTATATTTTGAGCTAAGCAGGGCTCCACTTTCAGCATCAAGCATATTTGATTTTCCAACAAGAAAAGTGACCGTACATGATCAAAAGTGGAGGCAGATCGATGCCATATAACGAGGTCTATATTGCTTACCCGAAATATATAAATTTCAATAATTAATAAGAAATAAAAATCCTAAGAAAAGGAGGTTTCTGATAATTAAATTAATTAGATATGCTCTTGAATTATCCATACCTTCAAAATTCTATTGATCAATTAAAAAGATATCGTTCCTAAAAAAAGAAATGTGGGGGTATTAAGAAATTCATAAACGTTGATTGCTACCTTTTGATCCTCGTTTATTTTATTTCTAAAATGATCGAAAATGAAGAAGATGCGGTCCCTAGAAAAAAAAAATCATCTTTGCAAAAGCTACTTCACTAATTTTTTTGGGGGGAAGGGGGGGTGTTTACTTTTTGTATACGAGTTGGAATCTTCAGTGTGTTGATTGCAATGGCAAAAGTATGCGTATTTGTAATAGATATATACTCTTCATGATTGGCAACTTTCAGGTCACGAAGGTAGCCACGTCTGTACGACCCAAAAAATATGTTTTTATTATAATATTAATGAGTAATCCACGTTACCTGGCCCAAGTGTAACGCAAAGAGCCAATTTTTAGGCTTATTTTGACCCTAGGCGGTAGCATATCTCCCGTACGTATCCACGTTTGCATGCATGCATGGCTAGCCCAGTGTTAGTTATGCCATTATAAGATTTAGGGCATATGTCATATTATGTTTCAGGATTTATTTTTAATTAAGCCAATTTTCAAGGTTTCTTAAAGAAGGTGGTCGAGAAGATATGCATAGAACCTTTGATAAAAAAAATTTTGTATCATGTTATATATGATGAGCATAATGTTTGTGGCATGTGTGCATGAGGTGTTTTGAAGTTATGCATGCACATGGGCATATGGCAAGTACATTGTATACTAAATAGATGATTAAGATTTGAGAGAGAGAAGAGATAAGGTTTGTCCTTTGAGGTAGAGTGAAAGAAAGTGATGATCATGCATGCATGAGATGAGACGGAGACCCAAGTGATAGAGAAAAGAATGTCAACATTTATGTGCAAAAGATAAAAAGAACATCATGCGAGGACGGATCCCGGCATCACATAGGAGGATTTGATGAGTTGTTGAGGTACAGTCTTTGTACAAATTGCTCTCTCTCTCTCTCTCTCTCTCTCAAATATATATACACAAATATATTCCTTCTCAAAAAAAATAAAGAAATTAAAGCTAGAAAATGAAAGGCAGAGGAACATTTTTATTATATATACTCTTTCTTTAACTTTATTGCTGCTTTTGTAGATACGAAAACATAAGGAATACCTTGCCATCCCAAATTCTCCAAAAGAAAAATGATCAGATGATCATATCAAAAAAAAAAGGAAGAGAAAGAAAATTCTCACTCAAACTTTTATCACAAGGGATAACTGATCCATATCTAAACGTGTTGTTATTTTCACATGCCTCATTCTCCTACTTATTCTTCTTCTGCTATCATGGTTATAAGATTGATTGTGACTAATCCCTCGATCGATCGATGTGATTATTACCTGTAAGCAAACATCGTTATCAATGTATTAATCTCTTCAACTTAATTTGATTTCTTTGGATGTGTTTAAAACGTGCGAATGGATATGGCATAAAATTCATCCATATTGCGCAAGATCCAAACAATCTTTTCAAATCTTATAGCTGCTCGATTTAAAATATTGGAATAAATTGTGACAAATTTTCAATTTAGTCCTTACTCTCTTAACAAAACAATATAACGTTTCATCATTTATTTCAATTTAGCTCTTATTGTTTCAGTCTACTTCATACTACGCCTGGAGCTCACGCTAGACATGGAAAATCAGTTATAACTGAATCTCCAACTTCATGCAAGGGACTTGAATAAACTGTACGGATCGTCACACAGAATAATGACTCAAGGGCATTTATACAACGGATTCATGCATCGTCTCTTTATTCTGATTTTATTTTTATTTATAGTTATGAATTAATTACATATTCTTTTTTGGTGAAGCCCATGCTGACATCCAATGGTAGCATCTTTGACTTGGGCCTAGACAATTCGAGGAACCCTATCTCAAATTTCAAAAGTCAATCTCTGGACTGGATTTGTTGATCTTCTGCTCATGACTAATCTTTGAATTTTTCCATCATCAAGAGAATATATATTGTTGAAGAATGATTAAGTTTCATAAATTATGATAACTTTAGAAAATATAAGAGTAAGAGTATTTAGCTTGCATTTGTAATCTATTTAAGTGAGTGTTCTTTTAGGTTAAATAGTAATTTTTTAAAGATTTCAGGATAATTGAGTTCTATTATTTATAAACTTTAGATTTCTTAAGAGTTTTAAAAGAAGTTATTTCTTAAAGATTTTAGGAATGATTTGTCTATAAATATAGGATATTTTTCAAGGTCTTCAAAAGAAATGAAGACAAAGATTTTTCTTAGAATTGAGAAAAGTTTTATGGAATAGCATACTAAAACTGGTTATGCTTCTAGAAAGACTTGTGAGCTCGAGATAGAGAAAGAAAAAATGTGATTATTCTAAGAAATTATATTTGTTCTTGTAATTATTGAAATCTCCATATTAATTAAATTCTTTTTCTTTGAATTTCTAGTATTCTTGTATGATTTGATTATTTGCTTGGTGGATTAATTTGTCTTAATTTCTTCTTTAATTATTCTTGAAGATTGTTTTTTATCCTAATCAAGAAATTGGTTTTTCACTGAGATTTCTTAGTGGTTGTTATTTTTTTTCTACAATTGATTTTTTTCTACAATTGGTATTAAAGCATGAAAGAACAAGTAAGAGAAGAAGGTTGAAGACAAAAAAATTCAAAAAAAAAAAAAAAAGAAACAAGAGACGACAGACAATAGAAGCCTTACGGATGAAAAAGGGTCTAAAATCATATGAAAGGAGAAGAAAACCTCGGAAAAGTTTGGGACCTAATTGAAGGTGAAGAAACTAAAAAGAAAGAAGTTAAATAGCATCGATTCTTAAAAAAAAAAAGAAAGGCTGAAGGAAAGTTTGGATATAAAGCAAAGCTTATGATTAAATAGTACATCGAAAGTCGACATGTTAGAGTAGCCAAGTGTGGCAAAGATTTTGTACTAGAGGAATCACAATTAGTTGAAAATTGTTTGAAACACATGGTGGTCTTAGCAAAAAGGACGGCTAAGTACGGAGAGACGATTGGATCAATTAAAAAGGTGGTATGGTTATAAGAGTACATGATTGAAAAAAAGATAAAAGATACATCAAGAAAGTAGCTACTAAGAAGATTGTAACCGATATTTTGGTCAAGATGGTGTCAACCAAGAAATTCACTGATAACTGTGAATTACTTGATGTTCCAACTAAAGTGTAAAGGATTAGCTGCAGAAAGATGCTAGAGGTAAATTCAAGATACCGATAACAGGACTGTGTACTATAACAAGGTTAAAGGTTGTTGATGTGAGAAGAAGGAGGAGGAGGAGATTTAAGGTTATAAAGCTTGAATTAAGGTGGAGATTACTTAATAATAACTCAAATTTTATGAATCATGATAACTTTAGAAAATATAAATTTATTTGATTTAAATTTGTGCTCTATTTAAGTGTGTTATTTTTTAGATTAAATAGAGATTTTCTAAAGGTTTTAGGATACTAAGTCCTAATATTTATAAACTTCAAATTTATTTAAGAGCTTTAGGAACAATTATTTTCTTATGATTTTAGAAAATCTTTATTTATAAATATAGGATGTTTTCCTAAGATTAAAAAGAGATCTTCAAAAGGAGAGAGGACAGAAACGACGTTCTCTAAGATTGATTGAAAGAAAGCGTCTCTGGGATTGAAAAGAAGCTTTCTAAAGACGTATTAGAGTTAGTAGAAAGATTTATGAGCTCAAGGTAAGAAAGAATAGTATGGTTATTCTAAAAAACCATACTTATTCTTGTAATTATTGAAATCTACATATTAATTAAATTTCTTTTTTCTAAATTTCTAATGTTTTTATGTGGTTTGATTATTTGTTTAGTGAATTGGTCTATCTTGATTTTTTTTAAATTATTCTTGAATATTGTTTTAAATTATTCTTGAATATGGTTTTTTCTACATATATAAACTATTACCATTGTAAGTGAATTTCAAAGAAAATACTCGGAATATTAAATTCAAAAGAAAATCTATACATATTTTGGATTCATTACTATAACATATGAATAAACTATACCCAAAAAAAATTCTTATTAAATTTATGAATAACATAATTCTCTGTTTGAACTTAATTATCAATTTTAAAGAGAATATTTATCGATTCAAGTGATAATTTAACAAAAAGATGCTCATAGTACAAAACCTAAATAATCATTTCAGCATACTTCAACATCTGGCAAACGTTGTATGTAAATTTAAAGAGAGTTAATTATTTATCGAATAAGATGTTCATTCAACAAAGTGATGCTCATGCACAAAGCCTAAATAACCCTTGCCATAAAGTTTTTAGCTAGTAAATCAATTTTAGAGGGAACTATATATGGTTTTAATTACTTTCAAATCAAATAGCATGCACACATCATCCTTAATAGTGATGCGACTAGCTAGTCTCTCTTTTGTGCAAGTGTCTATCTGTCTACCTCCGTGTGTGTGTGTGTGTGTCTCCCTGATCATATCATACAATACAATCCATAGTTGACATTCCCTACCCACCTCACATAATCATACAAAATGTAATCAAGGGCTTTTCTTTCCACAAAAACTTGTATGTGCAGCGTACGTAACATGACATAAGTTGAATTCTTGTTGATCACTTTCCGACCTTGGAAACGTTTGGCTTCTCCATATAGTTTTCAAGATTCTGGGAGCAACTGGGAGAAGTTTTTTTTATTATGGACTTTCAAATGAACTTCAGCCTATGCATGGGAATCAATCCAAATATCTAGAGGAATCTCCAACTTTCCCATCTTCTTCTTTACTTTGCATTAAAAAATGAAATCTGTCCTATTCTCTACCACGTCACACACTTTCCTGCTGCCTGTATATATTACATCTTCGACCTTCCATTAGCATCACAGAGCAGCAAGCTTACAAATTCTACAACAATTAAACCATAAAACTCAACATTTTCCCCCAATTTCTTCAATCTCTTTATCCTTCTCTTACTTTCCCATCAGAATTTCTCAACTTATTGGGGTTTTAGCTATCTTTAGCAGCTGCAATTTCTTTTCATTAGCTAGCTGTTTGTGCTACACATACATTTGATATTTCTTATACTCAATGGATCGCGTAGCGAAATTGGCATCTCAGAAGGCAGTAGTGATATTCAGCAAGAGTTCCTGCTGCATGTGCCATGCAATCAAGAGACTGTTTTACGAGCAAGGGGTGAGCCCGGCAATATACGAGCTAGACGAGGATGCTCGAGGAAAGGAAATGGAATGGGCTCTGATGCATCTAGGGTGCAACCCTTCAGTCCCAGCGGTGTTCATTGGTGGAAAATTTGTAGGCTCTGCTAACACAGTCATGACTCTTCAACTCAACGGTTCCCTGAAAAAATTGCTCAAAGATGCAGGTGCTTTATGGCTCTGAAATTTAGTTAGCCATTCGTGGATATATGCATGCATGAGCTAACGTTAAGTTTTGAAATAAGGTTAACTAATTAACTGAACGTTAACGTTGTATGTTTCCCGGTTTTGATTTTGGGTTTTGGGTCTTAATCTAAGTTAGATCCGGCTAGGTATCTATTTCAAAAGTACATAGAACATTGTACACGAAAATAAGTATAGAATATAGAGTATATAGTATGTGTAATTACAATAAATGTATGTGAAACCTTTATGGAGTGTACAACTAATTATACTAAATTTTTATGTTATATAAAATAACAATTAATTGTGTAATTATAAGTATAATTTTGTTTGTTTAAGCTGCTAATCGTGGTACTTAATTAATTAAAACAAATTTAACATTTTGGATTCTCATATGAATAATGGAAGATATTGCATGTACTATAGCTTGATGAAGACACATATAAGTGCCATATTATTCTCAACTGAGTAATTGGGACAACAAAAACATTAGTAACTATAAGATATTGGTGCTTCGTGTAAATTATAAGGCAGGTTCCCATAAAGTTTTGAATAAACGCTGAAACTTACTTGGCATAAGTTGAAAATCATTTCAATAAATTGAAATATTATTCGATAAAAAGAACGGGATTTTAATTTATATTATTCTTTGATACATTTACCCGGCCTTTCGATATATGCTTGTGATTGTGGGCATCAAATTAAGTTTGGGAAAAGCATCCAATAAATCTCTATTCTTGTTGCTATTAAAATCATTCCTTATTTAGTACGAAAATATAGTGATGTTCCTGATTTGATAGATATCTAATAATTTATAAATTATAGTACAAAGTTATTGGTTGGCCGACCACATTCCTTCTACTTTGCAGCATGGGATACCAGCATTCAATTAAATATTTGGGGGTGCCGAATGTGCTGTCTATGATTCTTGCACATTGTGTGGTTGCCTAACCAGAATGATAATCTCTCGTCTCGTGATTTACAGTAATAAACCATAATTTGATTGAGATACATGGCAAGTATATATCGGCCACTTGTCTTCGATGAAGCAAAAAAAAATGATAAAATTTAGACGAGTTTGTATCTAAATTATGTGAATTGGTATAAATTATATGTGATAAATTATAATATTATAAAATAATACTTTTGAGCATATCTAAAGAATAGTAAATATGTAAAAAAAAAACTCTTTTAAGCTCATATTAAAAAGGTATATTAATTCATTTAAATATATATAAAATAAGTAACGAGAGACTCATGTGGAGTATCAAATTTTTCAAAAAAAAATTTATATCAACTTTATTTAATTCGAGATGTAAAGAAGAATACGACGACAATTTAATTCATATAAATATGTACAAACTAAATAATTATAGACCCATGTGGAGTATCAAATTTTTCAAAAAATTATTTTCTCTCATATATCAACTTCTTTGTTTAATTTGAGATGTCAGTGAAACAAGAATTTTTAACTTTTGAGTTATATATACATCCACAACAACGACATGTATATATGAACAACAAAGTAATGGATAATTTATATTCGACAAATGAAAGGCAAGCTAAAATCGATTTGTCGCTTCTATTGCAATCAAGTGAAAAAGCAAATTTCTCAAAAAATAAATTAAATTTGAAATAAAAATAGAAAACAAAATGTTGCTTTCAATTTTTATCTCCACGCTCATGTATTCCTTTCTCCATTGAAGAAAAAAGATAAGATAGAGGGGTAATATTCACATTGTCTAACTGGTGATGGAATAGATTCTACTTTATCCTTATATATATAAAGAAGATATATATATATATATATATATATACATGCCTTCCACAAACTTAGATGCGCGCTCGCGCGTGTGTGTGTGTGTTTCTCTTCAAGATTATCACATTCATTGTAGTTGCCCTAGAACACAGAATATAGAAGGTGGCAATTTTCTTACTGGCTTCTTTTATTTCTCTTTAATTATAACATGGCGGTTCATGTATATTTTTTCGTCTTCTTCGTTAGATAAAAACCCAGTCCCAAGCTTTCGAATTTCGATCATATTGGAACAAACTCCTCGAAATGTACAATATCTCACAAGAAATTTAGGTTATATTTGAATTGAATATTTAATTTAGTTATACGACCAAATTTATTGGGTATTACTTGGTTTAACTGGTAAGAGGTGTGAGATTCGAGTTCAGTTCGTATTAAAAGAAAGAAAGAAAGAATACAACCATATAATGTATATGATTTCCTGTTGGACACTATTAACTACATGTGTATTGGCATAAATATGTAATATAATGGTTAAAGCTTCAGAAATTTTTAAAAAAAAATCACCTCTAAATTAGCAATCTTTTTGTCAATTTATTGAAGCTAGATCTAAATATGCTAAAGTTTGCTGACGATTAAGTGCAAATAAGGAATGTTTATAAAGCAAAACTTTATGTCATGGCCATCAATGTTGCCTAAATAACAAAGAGAAGATAACAAAATTATGGATAAAATTAATGTCAAGTTAGAACAAAAAAGAAGTGGTGGACCTTATTGCCTATTGATTTGTCTTCCAATCACCATCCGCCGTCTAACTTAGTACCTTTAATAAAAGGAACATACATCACAAAAAACTATGTGCAAACGATCAGATTTTGTTAAAATATAGATTCAAAATGTTGAATTATAGAATTCGAACATATGAATTGGTTAAGAGAAATTAAAGGATACATTTTCTCTGTGTCTGCATAGTGGGCTATAAAAAAAACAATTTTCAATACTATACCCAACCCAAAAATTCATCTCGCCCCAATCTTGTTAGCCTATTGCCAATATCAGGCCTAAAATGGTTGGTTAAGCACACCAAGATATTGGGCCCAGCAATTCAAAACAATGCAGCCCGGTCCATCTCCTCGAGTCAATTTGTCTTGTACAATTCTGTTCAATTATGTTAACCTTCACCACCTTTACAACAAGAGCTTTTTTTCGATTAAAATGTAATTTTATTTAATAAAAGGGTATCGACTGTCTCGTTTTTTAAAATAATTATAATCTCTAAATCAAATATCTGTAACAGTAAGCATTGCGGAGCATTAATAAGTGAGAATGCGGATATGAACATTGGACTGCCCGTCTGGCAGATAACTTGGGGAAAGTTCTGGATAGAAGCAATCGTCAGTTGCTCAACCGTAGTTGACCACTGTAAGCCAACCACGTTTACGATAACAACGGATGGCAGTCAATGAACCATCCGGTTTGACCACCCCATTGACGCTTGGCCTCATTCTTAGGGAAGTGGAACAAGTTTTTAACATCTCCGCAATACACTATAATAATTGTTTACATTAGAAAAATATATCTGAAATAATTTATTACAATAAAATTATTTTTATTTATGCTTAGCATCAAATAATTATATTCTCCAATAATTATTTTTAAGCTATAATATTTAAATATCAAATAAATTTATATTTTTTATAAAATTTTCAGTTGGGTGATTTGTAATTTTTCAAACCCTGAATGGAATGATCTGGTGATGAAATTGAGTTTGTACGGATTTTCTGTTTTATATTCGATTTTAATCTCAAAATATTTTTTATTAAAATATTAAAAATTCATATTAAGAATTTTATCTTATATTTAATATCATCGTATATAATTTTTATACATATATTTTATAATTTAAAATAATTATTAGATTATCTGTAAGATCCTATTAAGGGTTGTATCAATTTTATATTCAATTAGACGTCTCAATGATAATTAGATGCAGAAATTTTTTTTATATCAAAAAAAATATAATTTTCAATATTCACTTATATTTGAATTTAAAAATATATTTTAATATTTTTTTTCTAAAAATTAACAATATATTATAACTTATAAGAGAATTTTTTTTACTTTTGAATGGAAAGTAATATGCATTGTTTGTTGTGCTGATTGAAATTAATCTTAATAAATATTTAACTAAATCTATTGTTCTAAAAGAAAATTATTATATTATAGTTATAATTTTTAAAAAAATATATAATGATGTTGCTTAAGACTATATTATATAATAAATGATTATTGTTATCAAATGTTATACCCATTAAATTTAGTACTTACACAATATTATCTATTAACATTGTATAATTAAGTTTCATATAAACTATACTACTTATTATATCGTAAAATTTATTTAAAATATTAAATCAATTTCAATGAATATCGTTTAAATTTTAAATTAATATTATCATTTATTCATTGCATTTTAAATATGAAATAATCAAGATTTAGTATTTTTTAACTACATGTAGCTAAAATGTATTTAAGAGATAGATTTATAGATCGTTATGTATCATCAGTTAATTATATATTTTTTATACCAAAATACTTTAAAAAATGTGTATGGCTGTGGAATCGAATGTACATTGACTGTGATGGATGTAATACCACCGTATAAAATGCTTTATTGTTAACCATCCGCGCCACAAATTACGGCAATAGGAATACGTATCTTGAAAGTTATGCAAACATAAATTTAGAAACTCGTAGAGTTGGAGTTTATATAAATTTATATATAAACATAAATTAAGATATATATATATATATATATATATATATATATATATATATGATTTTTATTAAAAAAATTTGAATTATTTAAATTTGAAAATATTCTAATCAAAATAAAATAAAAGTTTATATATAAATTAATTTTTTTAATGACATCTGTATTCAAACCGAATCCTAATTTTACAAAACCCACAAAAAAAATCATCATTTTTAGGAAAATTGATATGTATTACATTTTTTCAACTTTTTTTTTCATTTATTAATTAAGATAATAATTATATTTTTATTTAACTTTTTTTTAGTTTTTTAAAAGAGAAAAGGGAATTATAATTTTATTTTTTTAAAATAATATATAAATCCTGTTTGTGAAGTATCCGACAAACCAAGGATACAAAATCTCTTGTCTATGTCATTATGTAGTATGCACGTCGAAGACAAACAAACTCCACTGCCACTAGATCCCATGTAATCTTTCAATGGCTTCCCCATTATTAAAAAAATTAATTATTATTATTTGTACTCTTCCAAGAACTTTAACACCAACCACGTGATGTTTATTCCTCTTATCCAATTTCCATGTTATTCCTCACTCCATCGTCGATATATATATAAGAAAAATAATGATTTTTAGACTCTGACGAACCTGAAGAACTAAACGCTATCGGTCGAGTGTTAATTAAGGGTCAAGAATATATATACATTCTGTTGCTTCAGTTTTGGGCTAAAAAAAAAAGAAGAAAGAAATTGGCAACAGAAAAAGAAATTGTCTTTAACAAGTTAAAATTAGAATTTATATATTATAATTATAATTAAAAAATAAATTTTATTGACTAGTATTCTTAAAATATTTATTAAAAATTTTATATTATTATTTTTAATAATTTTTAATATTTAATATAATAATTAATATATTTTAATATTTTAAAATTATAATTTATTAAATATAAAAGTTTTAACAAATATTTTAAAGAATATTCATTAACAAAATCTTTAAAACAAAAATTTTGTTAACGAGTGTTATAAAATTATTTGTTAAGATTTTCATATTTAGTGTGTCAAGATTTATTATAAATTGATAATCATAATAATATTTTTTTAATTAAGATTTTAATTCGTTGATTATTTTTCTAATTACAATTTACAAGAATATATTTTTTATTAAACAAAACATTTTCTCTTATATTTATTAACTTTTGTTAAAAAATATATATTTATTGTATGCTTTTTAAAACTTTATTATTATTTCAATGATTGGGGCCACCAAACGGCTAATAAGGGATTTATCACTCATATACCCTAGAGTTCGAAAGTTTATCACTTAAATAATATTTTTTTAATAATGATCACTTTTTGTTTAGTATTATTTTTTTTCAAACTTTGATGGATTTTGTTAGACTAATTTTTAAAAGGTATTTAAATTACATTTTTCAAATTTAATCCATTACTATTAAATTACACTTGTAAATAATTTGCCCAATACTTTGTTAACCACTTTAACATAATCATGGTATATTACATATGTATCTTTTGAAATTTATTACTTATAACCTATAAAATTTATTTAATTTTTATTTATATGATATTTATTATTAATTATTATTTATCTTCCATAAAATTAAAAGTAATAAATTTTAAAATAATTTATATAATCAATACCAATTACAAATTTAAATTAACTAAAAATAGTACAATTATTAAATAAATGATAGCAGATGTTAAATAATTATTAAAACATTGAGTATAAGTTTAATGATCTTAATAAATAAACAAGTTTATAACATAATTTACTATTTAAGTGGTTATATCATATTATTTTGTTTATAATTTATTAAATTTATTTATAAATTTTATATTTTGAAAATATTTTATTATTATTTAACTGAGTAATTATATATAACACACACACATATATATATATATATATATAGTGATTAATTTTATACACGAGTAATTTACATATTTATCAAATTTTTTATATTTATTTTTATAATAATTTTTTATATTTAATATTATAATAATATTGAATTTTAATTTATTAAAAATTATAACTTATTAAATATAAAAATTCTAACTAATGCCCTTAACAAAACACATATAAATAACATTGAAAAATGTAATCTTATTTAAAATGTGTAAAGAAAATTTCAGTTTGAAAATATATTAGATTGTTATTGAATATAGCATTTTGTTTTTGAAAATTTCAACGGTCATAGATAATAGAGGCTTTTTCCAAACTTGTGGACTTGGTTAATAATTTAATAAATTAAAAGGATTTGATTAATATTTTAATATACTACGGGGCTTTGATTAATAATTAACCCATTTTTTTAAATCGAAGCCTGCCTTCTTCTTGGAAAGACGTGGGTTGGATCGAAAATGATGACGTCATACATTTAAAGTTGTTCACTGGCTGTCATTTCATCGAACGGTTAAAAATCTCTGTGCATATAATAGAATCGGTTGTAGACAATCATTAATCCGCCCATCCTCTTTAACGTAGTTTTAAACATGTGTCAAGAGAAAGAGAAACTTGAGAAAGGGAGAATGACAGATGCCCGTTTTTTGAAAATTCAAATATTTCTGTAAAAAAATTTTAAATAAAAACTCTTTTACTATTTTTTAAAATAACAAATATTCTTTTTATTAAAAATAAAAATACATATTTTTATCCTATAAATTCTTTATTTTTATGACATAAGTTCTTAATTTTTATCTCCTAAATTAAAATAATTAATTTTTTAAAAATATTTTAAATTTAATTTATAACTTTAATATTTTATTTTATAATATTTTTCACAAAAAAAAATTACAAATTAATCTTTAAAAATTATATTTAAAATATTCATAAAAATTGATGAATTTATTTTATTTTATAATTTAAATTTATAAAAAATTATTTTATTTTAAATTAAATTAAAATAATTTAAATATTTTATTTAAATTATTATAAAATTATAATTTTTATACCATAAACAAATTTTATATTCATAAATATTTTTAAAAAAGAGTTTATCAAACATAAATATAGAATTATAGATTAAATTTTTTTATTTTATAATATTTTATACTAAAATAATTTATAATTTTATTTTTAAAAATTAAACTTAAAATATTTTATTTTATATTCTCAAAATTTTATAAATTTATTTTTATTTTATAATTTAAAATTAAAAAATTATTTTATTTTTATTTTTATTTTTAAAAATTAAATAAAAAGAATTTCAATACTTTTATTTAAATTACTAAATAACTATAATATTTTATACTATCAAAAATTTAATTTACAATTTATATTCATAAGTTTTTTTAAAAAAATTATTAAATATAAATTATAACATCCTAGTTTTAGAAGGCAGGGAGTAATGTTAGGACAAAAATATTTGAGTAAAGTACGACTTCTGACAAGATTTAAGATAGGTTTGAATTTCACATCAAAATAAGAAAGAAAGTTATTAAGTTATATATATATAAATAAAAACAAGTTATTAATAAGACCTTTTAATATAAGTTGTATAAGAGTCGACCTCGTTTGGATATTGTATTCTTTAGTTATCTACCAGTAGCCTATTAGGTGATGTCTCATTGTGGTCCGAGTCTCTTCATATACATGACTCTTAACCTCAAAATTTTTCCGAAAAATCATTCCAAAAGGCTTCTACATAGAGAATGGAATATTTACCCTTATAAACAAGTTTAAGACTCCCCCTAAACAATGTGGGATGTTAGAATCTACCCCCCTTAAAAGGTCTAGTACCATCGCTAGGACACCATGACTGGGAATCGACTATGATACTACTGCAAGATTGGTATCACGTAAATACTATTTTTTTTAGTCGTCTACTAGTAACTTATCAGGTAGTGTCCCCATTAATCCTCGACCACCTCACTTACGTGATGTTTAACCTTAGATTTTTCTTGAAAACCATCCCAAAAGGCCTTTATGCAGAGAATAGAACTTTCACTTTTATAAAATAGCTCATAACTCCACATAAATAATGTGAGATGTTACATGTTAAACCTATTATCAAAAATAAAATCGTAAAATCCTAAATATTGAGTCAAAATAAATAATATTGTGGACAACGTTAGATCAAATCTTATATAAATATAAAATTATAAATTAATTTCTATTTTATAATACTTTATACTAATATTTTTAAATTTAATTTTAAAAAATTAGATTTAAAATATTTTTATTTTATATACATAAAAATTTATAAACTTAATTTATTTTATAATTTAAAAATATTTAAATAGAATAAAAATAATTTTTATGAATTTATGAAATAAAAATAAAAATATTTAAATTATAAAATATAAATAAATTCATAAATATTTATGAATATAAAATAAAAATATTTTAAATTTAATTTTTAGAAATTGATTATAAATTTTTTAGAAATTAAATTTAAAAATATTAGTATAAAGTATTAAAAATAAAAAATTTATTTTATAATTTTATATTTATATTTAATAAATTTGTTAAAAGTGTTTATAAATATAAATTATAACTTAAATTTTTTATAGTATAAAATATTATAGTTATTTAATAATTTAAATAAAGTATTTAAATTATTTTTATTTAATTTTTAAA
>JAVXUL010000010.1:4394695-4408848 GCA_035590515.1 Trichilia minutiflora
TTTTCTAATCCGAATCCGTTTAATTATTTCGTATTCGTGTCGAATAATCGTGTCGTGACCCAAATTGCCACCTCTAGTGGAATTTGTAAAAAGGGGTGGATCATTTGGTGTTTCTAAAGAGAGAGACGAAAGAGAGTTTAGGATAGTTAGGAGAGAGGAAGACGAAGGAAAAAAATGATTTATTTTTATTTTTAACTTTTATTTATAGTGTTTTACATATTTATCATCTTACTTTCAAAGAATTAAAGAAAAAAAATCATAAAAATAGACAAAATAAATAATTCATAGATAAAATATTTTATATTTTATATTAAATATAGGTAAGTATTTATTTTTTACAAAAAAATATTGTTATATTAATTTTTTATATCAACACTTCTCTTTTTAAGTATTAATATTTTTCTTAAATATACCAATACTTTAATTTAAAGTATTGATATTTTCTTTTATAAAGTAACGATATTTTCATAAAAAATATTAATACTTCTCTTAATATATATATATAAAAAAGCCTTCTCATATTATCAACTATTCCCTTTTAAAGTGTCAATACTCCCTTTACTAATGTCGATATTTGGTTTCTATATTGTCCTTTTTAAAACCTTTCATATGAATGATTATGTTTTAATACTTCGATTCTTATCCTTAACCAATTGTGTTTTCAAATTAACACTTTAACCTCGATCTGGTGTAAATTATTTACTAATTATACGTATATATATTTATAGATGTGATACAAAATGATTATATTTATAAAATGGGGTTCACATAAATTATAGTTTTCTTAAAATTTTAATTAATATCAAAAAATTCAATTCTTAATAATAATGAATCAAAACTAATATATATTTATAATATACAACAAAATACAATTTTAAATTAAAATTTAGATTAAATTAATTTTTTATTTAATGCAATTAAATAACAAATAGAAGTTGCTTTATCAATTTAATAGATGGATTTTATTAAAAAATTATGTTAATATATAATATGTTATATGTATTTATAATTTTATATGTCAATTAATCAATTACCAATCTAAATATTTAAAAATTAGATAGTTGATCAAATTATAAGTAAAATATAGTTAATTATTGACTTATCATTATGCATTATATTTTAAACATAATATTAAATTAATATATTTTATTTTTGATTAATAAAAATAATAAAATAATATTTGTATAAATTACTAATAAATTAATATATTATTTAATTATTATAATTATTCGAATGTCAAACAAATTTTTATGAATTTATTTAAATAACTATATATATATTCATATTATTTTATTTATAATTAAATATAATTGATCATCAAATATTATTTTTTAATAATTCTATATTTAATTGATATCAATCAATAATCAAGACTATTTATTACAATACTAAATTAAGCACTTAAATTGTGTTTATAAAATATAAAATATAATCAAAATATAATTAGTTATTATAATTAATTCATTTGTCAACAAACTAAATTTTAATTATTCATAGTTATAACTTATAAATATATCGTTATTAATTGTCATTCAAATTGTAAGATTTTAATTTAATAAATATATTTTATAAATTTATAATTTATTAAATATAATATTATTTTTAACTTATTCTATTATGTGTATTGTTATTTTGAATTTAATAAATTATTTATTATTTTTTCTCAATTTTAGATAATTTAAATTAATTATTTAACTTATAATTTGTAGATATAAAATTATTAAAATAATAATTTTTTAGTTTCACACATTTGGCTTCCCAAATTATGTCGGATCTCTTTTTTTTTATCAGATCTAATATAATAAACATGATTATTATTAATAATTAAATTAAATTCACATATTATCTCATAAGAATCTTATTTTTATGGGTCGTGGTCAAACCCGATTCATTTAATCGCCTCCACTGTATTATTACAAAATGATTGGTGGCCGAGCCGATGCATCAACATCGGCCTTTTTCCCAACCATTTACACCAAAAATTGTTCCATAAGCTTTGTAAGAACAATCACAATTCCCAATTTTGGTTAAAAACCATTCCACCATCTTCTTGCATTAACCTGAACTTCTTGAAGCCATTTGTCTTAGGATTATACATAGTCACCGAAAAACATACAATAAAATTGTATCCATAACAAAATATTTTGATTTATTATCGAAAATACAATAATATTAAAAAATTTGATCAAGATAACCCTTAATTAATTTAGTTATCCTTGATAATTGAAACATTATCTTTCTAATATTTATTTAGTTTTTGTCAGGAAATTTGATATTCCATATACTTATTTTTGTAGCATATTATGAAGGAAGATATAAACTACAAAGATATTGAAGAAAATAAAACAAAGCTAATATACATGCATATATAAAAAAGACAATTTTATTAATGAGCAAAAAATAACATGGAGATTACGATATTACCAAAAAGATAACATAGACGATATATTAGTACGTAGACTAAGTAGGAAAACCAAAACCAAGACATCCGGCGCCTATATTTTCCCTCTGTCTATATCTATATATATATTATAAGATCAGATATAATTATATTTTATGTATGCAACTATGTTGCTAAGTCACATGTTTATTATTAGTTTTATTAACTAATGCCCGATGTGCAAAAGGTTGGTTAAATTAATTAGACCCATAATGCTCCAACCCTTCTGAGCATTGGGATCAAAGACCGATTGAGATGCAGACTCATGACCTGTTTGGCTCCGCCCACCAATTCACCGCCGATGAATACTGCAGGCACAGTGGGGCTGCACCCGAGTCTCGAAAGAGCCGACTCGATTTCACGACCACCTGGCATCTCATCCAGCTCGTGGACAGCTGGGTTCACCCCAAACTCAGAAAAGAGAGTCTTGACGGTGTGGCTCATGCAGCATGAACTCTTGCTGAAGATCACCACTGGTCTCTCTGATGCCATTTGCGTAACACTCTCCATTGGGATATTAAAAATGAACAACTGAAGCTTCAAATTAATTCTGGTTATAAAACAATGCTCAAACAGGAGAAATGATAGCGAGGAAAATGAGAGTTGTAAATAGAAGCTAATGAGAAGTAGTACTTGGTGCTATTTTGCTGTGAGGTGTGGTTGAGCTTCCTGTGGGAGCTGATTTATATAGATTTTTGGGGAAATGACCGATAAGAAGTATGAACTGTCTGGCAGGTTTGATTTGGGTGAATTTGAAAAAAAAAAAAAAGGAGAATGTTCTATTAGATATGTCGATCGGTTTCGAATTTCCCTCATTGATCATTAGATAACGAAATGCGATTGAAATGTTACACAAAAACGAATCTATGCAATACGGAAGATATAGAGCTAGAAGGACACTGGTCCTCTGTACGGCTTCATACATTTTTATCATCTTGGTTGCAGTTGCATGTTGCGGCATAAGCATATAGATTTTCCTTTCCTTGTCCGATCCCAGTCCCAGGTTGACCAAAATGGGTCGGATTCATCATAGATCCGATCAGTGTCGGGCATTAATTTCCACATCATATATGATAGAGATAAATGGAATGGATATTGGATGTGATCTTTGTGGTTCAATCAATATCAATCAATAAGACCCGAACCTACTGCTTCACTATGCCATTTGGTAATTTTTGTCGTTATATTGAATGTATAGGACATTTCCTCTTCTCCCATAGCTATCTTCGAGGCATCTGATGAGTTGGAGACATAACAAGATTTATCCAGCTGCGAATTTCTTTTTGGACCGTAATCAGATTCCCATCCAACTCAAGAAAATGAAATAGACAGATAAATAAGAAAGAAGTTTGATCTTATGGGTTTATTGATACATATTACCATTTTATCAAAATTTGAATTCTAAATGCTTGGTACAATGAATTACTATAAAAAAAAAATAATTAGTATATATTCTTAATGAATTGTTCAATTGTCATGCCTAATCTATCATATGTCTTTGTCTTGTATGCATGTTCATCACGAAGACAATTAATTTACAGAATTTATGACTAAATTACATTTGTATTGCCCAAAATTCTCTTGGTTCAATTCCATGCTCCAATATTTTTCAAGAAATATTGTTCGATTTTTTTAATTATCCGTCCTCTTAAACGTTTGTTTAGCTTTTTGTGTGTGTGTGTGTGTGTGTTTTTCTTTTTGCTTTATTTTTTATTACTAAATTCTTTGTTGGTTGAAGATATTATATATAATTGTTTAGTATTATAGTGTGGTGATTTTCCGATTATAATTATAGCATAAAAATTATAGATATTAAATATTAATATAAAAAAATATGTAAATTTTATTAAAAATTAATATTATTAAATATCTTTTATTAATTTTATTTTTAAAATACATCAAAAAGTCTTTGCTCTCTCTCTCTCTCTTTTACTATTAGTTAGTTGTTAACTTATCTTTTATTGAAAGAGCTCTTCACTTAGATAATTGAAACACGAGATATGTAGATGGATATATTGATTTATAATCATTAGTCCCAAATTGATTATTTAAATTAAGATCGATTAAATTTTCAGAAAATCAGTCCATCATTTTTTTATTTATGGGGAAGCTATAATGCTAAGCAAAGCTTCACTTTCAGTAGCAACTAGCAAGCATTTTTTTATTTTCCAAAGAGAAAAGTGACCGTATATGAAAGAGTGGACAAATCGATGCCACATGATCGATGAGTTCCATATATATTGCGCCCCAAAAAATATATAAATTTCAATAGTTAACAAGAAATAAAAATGCTAAGCAAAAATATATATAAATAGCAATTAAGTGGTTTCGGGTAATTAAATTAATTAAATATACTCTTGAATTATCCATACCTTCAAAATTCTATTTATCAATCAAAGATATTGCTTAAAAAAATAGAAATAAAGAAAAAAGAAAAGGGAAGGATTAAGAAATTCATAAACGTTGTATGCTGCCTTCTGTTCCTAGTTTATTTTATTTCTAAAATGATCGAAAATTAAGAAGATGCCGTCTCTAGAAAAACCCCATCAATGCAAAAGCTACTTCACTTTTTTGGCTGGGTGCAACTTTTAGTATACGAGCTGGAATCTTCAGTGTGTTGATTGTAAGGGCAAAAGGATACGTATTTTAAATAGATATATACTCTTCATGATATGAAACTTTCAAGTCACGAATGTGGCCACGTTTATACGACCAAAAAATATGTGTTTATTATATAATATTAAGGAGTAAATCCCCATTCCTCGACCCAACTGTGACGCCAAGAGCCAATTTTTAGGCTTATTTCGACCGTATAGGCCGTAGCATATCTCCCGTACATATCAACGTATGCCTGGCCTGTTATTTGTTATGCCCATTATAAGATTTAGGGCATATGTCATATTATGTTTCAGATTTATTTTAATTAGGCTTTACGGGATAATTTTCAAAGTTTGTTACATGTATGCATGATGTGTTTTGATGTTATGCATGCACATGGGTATGTTGTATATTGAATAGTGACTGAGATTTGAGAGAGAGAAGAGATAAGGTTTGTCCTTTAAGGAAGAGAGAAAGAAAGTGATGAACATGAATGCATGAGAGTTGAAACGCAAGTGTTAGAGAAAAGAATGTCAACTTTTATGTGCAAAAGATAAAAAGAAGATCATGCGAGGACGGATCCTAGCATCACATAGGAGGATTTGATGTACAGTCTTTGTACAAATTGCTCTCTTTCTTACATATACAAATCCATATATTATACACAAAATTTATTCCTTCTAAAAAAATAAAGAAATTAAAGCTAGAAAATGAAAGGCAGTGGAACATTTTTATTATACTCTTTCTTTTACTTTATTGCTGCTTTTCTAGATACGAAAACACAAGGAATACCTCTCCATCCCAAATTCTCCAAAAGTAGAATGATCAGATTATCATATGAAAAAAAGGAAGAAAATTCTCTCTCAAATTACTTCTTGTCCTTTCGATTATCATTCGAACAAAATAATTTATCATGGGGATATATATGATCCATATCTAAACGTGTTGTATTTTCACATGCCTCATTCTATTATTTATTATTCGTCTGTTATCTTAGTTATAAGATTGATTGTGACTAATCTCTCTCCCGATTGATGTGATTATCACCTGCAAGCAAACATCGTAATCATTGTATTAATCTCATCAACTTAATTTGATTTTGATTGGAGGTGTTTGAAACTTGCGAATGGATATGGCATAAAATTTATCCATATTGTGGAAGATCGAAACAATCTTGTCAAATCTTATTGGAGTATATTGTGATCTCTCTCTTAGCCATATTTCACATCCCTTGAAGATATAGCTGCCATCCTGCCAATGAATTGTGAGACAATTTCAATTTAGTTCTTACCCTTTTACAAAATCAATCACAAACATCCCTAGCCAGCATTTCATCTTTTATGTCAGTTTAGTTCTTATTGTTTCAATGTACTTCATTTTATGCCTCGATCCCACACTAGACATAGAAAACCAGTAATGGGTGATTGAAGCAATGGATTTGAGTAAATTGTGGATTGTCAGTAAATAAGTTATGAGCGCAGGCACAGAATAATGATAAGATTTATTTACATATTATCTTTTGATGAAGCCCATACTGACTTCCCTTTGACTTAGGTCTAGACAATTCAAAGAACTCTATCTCAAATTTCAGAGGTCAGTCTCTGGGTTTGTTGATCTTCTGCTCACGATTAATTTTGAAATTTCCATCTTCAAGAGAATATGTGTACTCTCTTTTCATTGTAAGTGAATTTCAAAGAAAATGCTCAGAATATTATATACATTGAAAAGAAAACGTGTACATATATTGGATTCATTACTATAACAAATGAATAAACTCCGAAAAAAAAATTCTATTAAATTTATGAGTAACATAATTCTTTGTTTGAACTAATATATCAATTTTAAAGAGAATATCTATCGATTCAAGTGATAATTTAACAAAGAGATGCTCATATTACAAAATCTAAATAATCATTTCAGTACACCTGGCAAACTAGCATATAATTTTTCTAGATAATTAATTATTCATCGATAAGATGTTCATTCAACAAAGAGATGCTCACATACAAAGCCTAAACAACCGTTTCAATAAAGTTTTTAACTTGTATATCAATTTTACAAAGAGCTACATGTGGTTTAATTACTTTCAAATCAAATAGCCTGCATACATCATCCTTAATAGGGATGCAAATAGTCTAGCTCTTTTGTGCAAGTGTCAGTCTGTTCATCTCTCTCTCTTTGATCATCTCGTACAATCCAATTCAAAGTTGACATTCCCTACCCACCTCGCATAATCATACAACACGTAATTAAAACCTTTTCTGTCCACAAAAATTTATATATGCAGCGTACATAACATTGTGTATATAGAAATCTCGTTGATCGCTTACCGACCTTGGAAACGTTTGGCTTATCCATATAGTTTTTAAGATTCTGGGAACAACTGGGTGAAGTTTTTTTTAAACGGAAAACCACACACGTCTCTTTCAAATTAACTTCAGGCTATGTGTGGGAATCAATCCAAATATCTAAAGGAATCTTCAACTTTCCCATCTTCATCTTTACTTCGTATTAAACAATGAAATTTGTCGTATTCTCTAACATGTCACATACTTTCCTGCTGCCTATATATATTTACATCTTCGATCTTACATTTGCATCATAAAGCAGTAAACTTACCACTTCTACAACAATTAACACACAAAACTCAACATTTTCCCCCAATTTCTTTAATCTCTTGATCTGTCTCTAACTTTCCCATTAGAATTTCTCAGCTTATTCTGGTTTTAGCTTTCTTTAGCAGCGGCATTTTGTTCTTATTAGCTAGCTGTTTGTGCTGCACAGACATTTGACATTTCATATACTTCATTCAAATGGATCGCGTATCGAAATTGGCATCTCAGAAGGCAGTAGTGATATTCAGCAAGAGTTCCTGCTGCATGTGCCATGCAATCAAGAGACTGTTTTACGAGCAAGGGGTGAGCCCGGCCATCTACGAGCTAGACGAGGATGCTCGAGGAAAGGAAATGGAATGGGCTCTTAATCGTCTAGGGTGCAACCCTTCAGTCCCAGCTGTGTTCATTGGTGGAAAATTTGTAGGCTCTTCTAACACAGTCATGACTCTTCAACTCAATGGTTCCCTGAAAAAATTGCTCAAAGATGCAGGCGCTTTATGGCTCTGACATTTTATTAGCCATTCATGGCTGTATGCATGCCCTAACGTTAAGTTTTGAAATAAAGTTAATTAATTAACTGAACATTAACGTTGTATGGTTCCCATTTTTTATTTTGGTTTTTGGGTCTTGACCTAAGATACATCCTGCTAGGTATCTACTTCAAAAGTACATGGCACATTGTACACGAAAATAATTATAGACTATGGAGTATGTGGTATGGGTAATTACAACCAATATATGTGAAAACCTTTTTGGAAATTATAGTATACTTTTATGGTATATAAAATAATAATTAATTGAGTAATTATAGGTATAATTTTACTTATTTAAGTGGCTAGTACTTAATTAATTAAAACAAATTTAACATTTTGGATTCTCATGTGAATATTGGAAGATATTGTTTGTACTATAGCTTGATGAATACACACATAAATGCAATATTATTCTCAACTGATAAATGGGAGAACAAAAATATTATTAACTATAAGATATTGGTGATTTGTGTAAATTATAAGGCAGGTTCGCATAAAGTTTTGAATAAACGCTGAAATTTATATGGCATAAGCTAAAAATAATTTCAATAAATGGAAATATTCTTTGATAAAAAAAGAACGGGATTTTAATTTATATTATTCTATGATACATTTAGCTGGCCTTTCGATATATGCTTGTGATTGTGGGAATCAAATTAAGTTTGGAAACACATCCAATAAATCTCTGATCTTGTTGCTATTAAAATCATTCCTTACTTAGCACAAAAATCTAGTGGTGTTTCTAATTTGGTATATATCTAGCAATTTATAAATTATAGTTCAAAGTGGCCACATTCCTTCTACTTCGCACCAACCCTTGTTTATTAAATAAATCATAATTTGATTTAGATATATAAATGTCCAGTATATATCAAGTGCTTGTCTTCAATGAATCAAAAAATGATAAAATTTAAAAATAAAGGATACGATTTTTTATTTAAATTATGTAAATTGGTATAAATTATATAATGTAACATTATAAAATAATAATACTTTTGAGCATATACGTAAAAAGAAAATCTAAAACTCTTTTAAACTCATATTAAAATATCTTAATCCATTTAAAAATATACAAAATATGTGACGACAGATTTCATTATTTATGTAGAGTGTCAATTTTTTAAAAAAGTTTTTTTTTATCTATCAATTTTTTTGTTTAAAGAAGAATACGACCGTGTAATCCATTTATATATATATATATACATATAAAATAAATGACGGCAGACTCATGTGAAGTATCAAATTTTTCAAGAAAGTATTTTCTTTTGCATATCAACTTCTTAATTTGTTTAATCGGGGATGTAAAGAAGAATACGATAGTGAGCCGAGAATTTTTAACTTTTGGATTATAGATACATCCACAACAAAAGGCATGACATGACATGTATATACGAATAACAAAGTAATGAATAATTTATATTCGACAGATAAAAGGAGAGCCAAAATCAATTTGTTGCTTGGATGGCAATCAAAGGAAAACAAATTTCCCCATGAAAAACAAAAATGATCGATGCTTTCAATTTTTATTGCCACGCTCACGTATTCCTTCTTCCATTGAAGAAAAAGCTAAGATATAGAGGAAATATATTCACATTGTCTAACTTGGGATGGAATTGATTCTATTTTATCCTTGTATTATTGATGTAAAATTTTATATCGATATCGAATACCCGGATCTATAAATTATGAAAAAAATTTGTTATATCATCTCAACTGTACTTAAGGGTTTTTTGGCTCACAATATGTCATCTCTTCTATATAAAACTAGAAGTCATTGGTGAGGGGATTCAAACTAGAGACTTAGCTCCGGTGATACTCATGTTAAAATCACAATAGATAAATTCCACCTGAGCTAAGTCCTTGGTTCGAATCTCTTCACCAATAGCTCTTAGTTTTATATAAAGGAGACAACTCATCATAAATCAAAAAACCCTTAAATAAGGTCGGAATCTTTTAGATGGTATAATAAATTTTTTCCACGACCCATGAATCGAGTTGTTTGATATCGGTATAAAATTTTATATATATATATATAAAAGATAGATAAATAGATTTGTGAGTGTGTTATGTATTTATACATTCATTTCAGTTATATGTATTGCATTGCATACCTCCCACAAAACTGAGATGTTTGTGTGTGTGTTCAAGATTATCACATTCATTGTTGTTGTCCTAGAACACAGAATATAGAAGAGGCAATTTTTTCTTCTTACTTGACTTCTTTTTTTATTTTTATTTTTTCCTCTTTAATGTGGTATATAGTTCATCATATATTTTTCTACTTCTTTGTTAAACAAGAATCTCGGCCTCATACTTTCGATCAGATTGGAACAAACTCTGTATATGTACTATATCTCATAAGAAATTTAGGTTATAATTGAATTGAGTATTTAATTTAGTTATGCGACCAAATTTGTTGGGTATTAATTGATTTAATGGTAAGAGGGGTGAGATTCGAACTCAGTTCGTATGAAAATGAAAATAGAAAGAAAGAGACCCCATATAGTGGAAATTATTTGAAATATTCACAAAAATAATCATTTTTTTTATTTTAAAATTAATTATTATTAAAAAACTTTTTAAAATTAAATCAAATATTTATCGTTTAAATAATTATACGCTCATAAAAATTAAAATAGAAACTCGTAAATACGTCTTTCTTTTTTTAAAAGTGAATAAGTTTAAAAGTAAAGTACTTCTCTCTATTTTCAAACACTTTCTGACTTTTCTAAATTAAATTCAAAAATGAATTATTAGATATATTTACCTGTTTTTGTTTTAATTTTTTATATAGCATTATTGTCCAAACCATAGATATTTAATTTAGTTTGAAAATATTTTTTAACAGTAGTTACTTTTAAAAATATAATTATTTTTCTTTAATTTTCTATAAAATTTTATATAATTTCCTGTAGGACATGGTAGTATTTACTTCATGTGTATTGGCATAAATATAAAACATAATGGTTAAAGCTATAGAAATTTTAAAAAAAAAATTAAAAAAAAAAACTCTAAATTATCAATCTTTATTGTCGATTTGTTGGAGGAAGACGAAGATCTAAATACGCTAGGGTTCGCTGACGACAAAGTGCAAATAAAGAATGTTTATAAAGCAAAGTTTTATGTCATGGCCATCGTCGTTGCCCAAAAAACAAAAGGAAGATAATAAAGTTTTCTATAAAATTTATGTAAAGTTAGAACAAAAATATGTGGTGGAGCTTATTGGGTATTGATTTGTCCTCCAATCACCATCGGCCAGCTAACGTAGTACCTTTTTAAAAAAAATAATTTCTTAATTTTAACTTTTAATATATATATTTATGAACTTATATTTAAAAAAAAAACAGTATTTCTAGAAATCTTAAATAAATATTGCAATTTGTATCTCACGAATTAAATGATAGTTTATATAATTCATCTAACCCCACCCAATCCTTGAGCCTATCCTATGGCCAATATCAAACCTAAAATTTTTGGTTGGGTGGTGATATTTCCACCCTATTTTTTATATAATAGCATCCCATTTAATTGAAAAATGCTCATAAAAATTATAAATTATATAAATTAATTTATATAACAATAAAAATACACTATTACAAATTAAAATAATATTTCTATATTTTATAAATTACATACTTTTAGTTAAAAATTAAATTATTAATAATTATTTATAATCAATATTTGTTAATATTTTTTATACATAAATATCTATTAATAAGTTTTTAAAAAAATAATATAAAAATTAATTTTTTAAAAATATTTTTAATTTTATATTTTTTTCACTTGTCACTTTAAGATATTATATTTACTAAAAAAATATAGTTTAATTTAAAAATATAATTAAGTTGCCTAAATTTTATAATGTTCATTTTTTTAAATTATTATAGATAATAATTTAATTAATATTTATTTATTTTTAACTATAT
This sequence comes from Trichilia minutiflora, assembly GCA_035590515.1. Lineage (NCBI taxonomy): Eukaryota > Viridiplantae > Streptophyta > Magnoliopsida > Sapindales > Meliaceae > Trichilia > Trichilia minutiflora. Next base: position 4,406,808 of record JAVXUL010000010.1, read on the forward strand.
TATTAAGAAAAAATAATCATTAAATTTTAATAAATGAGGTATAATTATAAAAATAAAAGAAATATATCATCATATCGTATTTAAGAATATAAAGTAATTTTATATTATTCTATAATTTATTAAAAGAATTTATTAATAAATATTTGAGTGTGATGAACTATTTAAAAAGTATGGAGAATAAATAATTATTAATAATTTAATTTTACTTAAAAATTATGCAATTGAAAAGATAAAAATATATATTATCTTAATTTATAATAAAATTATTTGTGATATTATGTAAACTATTTTATTAAAATTTTAATTTTTAAAAATTTATGAAACTATGAAAATTAAGTGGGTGGGGGTAAGAAAAAGTTGAAAATATACCTTTGTTAGTAAGAACACAAACATATGAGGCCCGCTTTTTCTAAACAGCGACCAGCCCGGTCCATCTGATCCAGATTCCTCTAAACGTCAATTTGTTTTGTACAATTCTGTTAACCTTCACCCTTAAAATAAAATTATTTGTACAATTCTGATATACTCCAGTTTGTTGTTATTTAACTATTTTTAAAATAATTATAAATTAAATATTTCTAATGGTAATCGAATGGGGAATATTAATATATGAGAATGCTGATCGGGCCTATCATGTTCCTTGGACGGCCCGTCAGGTCCATAACTTGGAGAAAGTTCTGGATAGAAGGAATCCTCATTTGGTCAACCATTACCACTGCAAGCAACCCACGTGTACGATGACAACAGGATGGACCGAGGTCAATAAACCGTCCACTTTGACCACGTAAATAACGCTTGGCCTCATTAGGATTTAGAAATTCTTTGACATCCTATGATAATTTTTTATATTAGACAATTATATCTCAAATAATTTATTACAATGAAATTATTTATTTTTTATTTACTTTACAATCAAATAATCATATTTTATAATAATTATTTTTAAAGTCATAATACTTAAATATAAAATAAATTTATATATATATTTAAAAGTTTAACCAAGTTATTTACAGTCTTTAGCACTTATTTATATTTGAATTGAAAAGTGTGTTTTAATACATATATTTTTAAAAATTAACAATATATTATAATTTATAGGCGCAAAATTTTCATGTCGGAATGAAAAATGATCTGTGTGTTAAATGTTATGCTGATTAAAATTAATCTTAATAAATATTTAATTAAATCTATCTTAATAAATATTCAATTAAATCTATCGTTTTAAAAAAATTACTATATTGTATTTAAAAATTTTAAAATAACGATCTTAATGGGCCTTTAAAATTATTTTTTTTGTAAATTAAAAAAACTCTAATCTAACCTATTCAAATCATAAGTTAAATAAGTAAAATGATGTACAGTCCAAATTAATAATCGACGATATTGTAATATAAGCCATTAGATGCTATCAAATTCGAGATCGGTGTAAATGTAATTGTTCAATTCAGAGCAGGCTAGATAAAAATCTCGAGAAGGCTAATTTAGCAATTCACTGTTAATATCTTACTTAAATTGTGATATTAACCCGTAGTTCAAATTCAGAATTAACACTAAACAATCATTCAGAGAATCTTTAATCACTAAATCACACTAAATAGATAAATAATCATAATATTTTTTTTAAACCTTTTATTAGATATTATATTTAAACACTTTCAAAAATTAAAATTTAATTAGATATATATAATTAATGCACTATATTAATGTCTATAAGATTTAGGTAATTTTTTTAACGAAAAATTTAAAAGATTTTTTTTTCTTTTGAAATTTGAATATAAGTATTAAAATATTTATTTTTTTTCAAATAAAAAATTTGAAAACTAATATTTTGACCTTTATATTCTTATAATTTTACATGTTAAATAAATAATAAAATCTTAAATCTCTCTCTCTCTTTCTCCCTCTATATATTCTAAGATAATTTGATAAATTAAAATAATAATTATTATATTATTTTGTTATATCAATTTTTTAAGTTGTATAATTGTTTAATAAAGAAATATGTATGTTCCAAAAATAAAAAGGAAAGTGTTAGATTTTA